>JAZEWT010000028.1:5029381-5039613 GCA_036362905.1 Mordacia mordax
TGTCTGGGGTGAAGGAAGTCTGGGCATCGCTGCTTAGACTGCTGCCCCCGCGACCCGGCATCGGATAAAGCGGATGAAGATGGATGGATGGATGGATAAATTCTTATATAGCAGACGCTCTTATCCAGGGTGACTTACATCATCACATGCGCACATTTGCAATACATAAATAACTTAAATAAATACAACATTATTAATACCGTCCATAATACCGGTTGCTCAATATTGCAAAGTGTTGTCAGACGTGTAAGTAATTGTTGTTTGGTTACGTTGCGTAGTTTCAGAAATGAGGTGAGTGACTCCTCCTAACTTTTGTTGGGATGTCATGCAGGGCCAGGATAGCCACGCAGCGAGCCTTGGAGCCTGGACAGCTGAAGTGTGGTCTAACCAATTGACTAAAGCTGCTGAGCCAAGACCGCGGAAAAGGGTGTAGGTGGAGATAATGGAGCAGAGATAAAATTGAGCAGATCGGTGAGACAGCGATGAATGAGAATCAAGATTTTGACTTTCATGCATGCAGCCACCAGCAGCCAGTGTGGAGATCGATGTAGAGGTGTTGAATGGGAAAAGCGAGAATGAGAAAAGACCAGGTGAGTAGCCTTTTATATAAGCTGAGTGGATGGAGAGCATATGCAGGTCGACTAGCTAGGAGAGTTTCAGTAGTTCGGCTGGGATAGAGCCAAAGCCTGCACAAAGAGTTGAGTGGATTTTAACATGAGAGACCGATTTTGCAGGTGTTGAAGATGTGAAATTGGTATGCATGAGATAGATTGGCGATGTAGAGATTGTAATGATGTAGGTTTTCACGGCTCGATGCATGATGATTGCTTCGAAAAGCTGCTCTCTCGGGACAGCCGCGTCGATGGCACTCTCTCCTCTCCTCGCGACGTGTGAGGCGAAACGTCGCGAGGAGAGGAGAGCCATCGACGCGGCTGTTCCGAGAGAGCAGCTTTTCGAAGCAATCATGATGTAGAGATTATATGAAAGAGAAGAACACAAGGTGACATTAAGATTCCAAACAGACGAGGAGGTGATGATACGTTACAAGGGTACAAGATAAGACAGCGATTGTAGAGTTGACACCCGATGGCTTCAGGTCTCCCTTGGGTCGCCAACCTAGGAGAAACCACTTCAATGGCTACAGAATTGACGAACCTTTATCCTATGTGCTCACGTTCCCTCCCAATCGCAATGCCCTCCACCTGATTACAGACAGATTTCTCTCTTGCCATACTGCATTTTGAAGAAAACGTTTACTACATTATGCCAAGTATTTCATATTTCAAAAGCATCTTAATCCTCCACAGCCAGAAACTCCCCCAGGTTTGGTCTTTCAAATAAACAAAACGCAAGAGATAACCCAAAAATACACACTACCAACCTGCCAGGTTGTCCAGCATGAAGGCGAGCAGTTTCCGAGTGCCGTCCGACTCGTGGTAAACTTGCATAATGTCCGGGGGAAGAGGATTGCCTGCACAGCATAGTCATGCACATTGCACCTGTCACTGGTGTGTACCTGCAAGTTATGTATAGAATACACAATTGCAAAATGAAAGCCAGACATAACAAAAAAGTTATACTGTACTAGAGAAATCAGACGAGGTAGCCACCTTATCTCTGCTCTTAAAGCTGCATTGGCTACTGGGTCAAAGTTTACATTTTAAGTCTCGTTAGATGCATTACATTTATTGTCTACGGTGTGCCTGGCTGGCTACTTAGCTTGAGAGCGAACCTGGCTCTGAGGCCCAGCCATGCAGCCAGCACATGTCCGTCAGTAAAAATGAGTCATCCTTGACTGGTGCTCACCTTTAAGGCCCAGCTTCTGCAGCTGAAAGAGCTTCCCCAGCTCGAAAGGCAAATTCCGGAGAAGGTTGTGGTTTAAATGTAGTTCCCTGAAAGATATATTCCACACAATACAGTGAAGGATGACCTACACTTGAGTGTCATCAAACCAATCACCACGTGTGCTGGCCCACACTTGAAAACCCAGTACTATGTAGGTGAGGTGAGTGAATTACTTGTTTATATTACACACACTATCATCGTGTCCAGGAAACAGAAATGTACTAGCAGGTTATGAACCCATCCGTGTGGATTTAAAGATTACTTCGTGTCTGGATTTTCTCTGGATAGCGTCGTTCTCTTACACATGCAAATAACTGATTTGCAAGTAATGTTCAAACACCTCCAATGCAGGAACCTCCTGAAAGTAACTTGCCTTACAAGACATTCATAAAAAAAATGAGGAGCGTATAGTCGGTTACATTTGACAGCAATTGGTTCAATCCTGGACCACTTCACTGAAGTTTTCAAGCTCTTACTTGCATTGTTTTGCAAATATGTTGTAATCATTGGCGTGTGTGTATGTGGGCATCAGAAGTAACCACAATGTGCAGATAAAAGCTGCTCGCACAGGATGACAGCACTGCAGAGAGGTGTCTGAACCCATTCATATTGTGCTCCCTGCAGCGCAATATCATGGACTGATTAAAGAAACAAGTGTAACCTTCCCTGGCTGACAATAGCATGCTGCTAAATTGAATGAGGCCAGAGGCAGACAGTTATGAGATCACTTTTTGCGAGCTGCCTAGGACAGAGCACTGAGCCAGCACCATCTAGATTTTGGGTGTTCATCATGATTAAAGTTCAGGATTGATGAGCTCACTACAGATACTAATCTAATTTTTAAAAAGAATTGTGTATTTCATTAAAACTAGACCAGAAGCCCAGAGCATAATTTATTGCTTAGGCATGTATAATTTGACCATTTGGTGACTCTGGGTGTAATATATATGGGTGGAACAGCATTACAGCATTACACTATAAACTTGGGTACTTGAGTTGGACTCCCAGCCATGGTTCAATGTTGCATGAGATCTATACTGGGCAAATCATTTCACCAACGTGTTGTGACCAGCAAGCGACATGAGATGTGGACTGAGAAAAATCTGGAAATTTTTATTGTCATCAAATATGCACTTATTTGCCCAGAAAACCATCAACTCTGGCTACTTGGCTGAAGAGTGGGTTTGGCAATTTCACAAAAAATCTGAAATCCACCAACACACACTTACAAAACACTGCATTACAGGTGTGCACCAATATGCCTGGCAAAGCTGCTCTGTGCTGTCCTCACACCAGGGGAATTGCCCGGATTCATGTGATGTATGCAGGTGTTGTGAAAGCATGTGTTTGGTTGCTCTAGCATAGCACAACTGGGACTGAAAATGTGAGTTTTGTACCTTGGTCAATACTGGTTTTTAATGTGTGGCGTCACCACTCCCGACTCTTACAATATTAAAATTAACAATGCACAAGTTTTGTGGCCAACGGCAATTGAATGTCTTGGTAAGGCAAGTTAAGATTAACAAAAATAACGAGCTCTCCAGAGGACAGAGACGCATATACTCAAAAAACATGAGGAGGTGGTAAGCACAGGCAATTAAGGAGGCACGCGCACCTGAGAGAGACCATGGTGCCGATCTCGGCGGGCAGACTGCGCAGTTTGTTGGCTGAAAGGTCCAAGTAAAGTAGATTATGTAGGCGGGCAATGTCGGGCGGGATTCGCGAAAGGTTGTTGTCGTTAAGGTGCAGGACTGTAAGGTGCGTAAGTGACCACAGGGAAGTGCTCAGACTCTTGACTCTCCCTGGCGAGGGGGGGGGTGAATACAGTTGTTAGACAAAAGTCAATATCCTGCTGCCTCAGTACTGCACTAAGTTTGACTAAATTCACACAACGAACATTACGGTCAATGTCAACAATGTGAAAAAAATTAAATAACCATGCATATTCCAGTATGTACAAATTTAGATTCTGTACCTGAGGAAATGTGTTTTGAGTGAATGCCATTGTCCACAGGTGATTGTGTTTAGAATATTAGCCATCAATAGGTGTAGAGGGTGGTTGTAAGGTAGACACAAAGAACGTTGGCCCTACCAGATTACTTCCACCACTCCCTTCCCATACATGTTCAGCAACATTTGCTTAATGAAGAAATGTGAAAATTGAGAAACAAGGTGCTCTAAGGGCAATGAAAAATGTAATAAAACATAGAACGTTTCTCACTTGCTTGAGGCTCTAGCTATGAAAAGCAAAAAAATCCTAAATGTGTACCTCTTATATAGGCTGGCAAGGCCCCTAGCTACGAGTCCTGTGGTGCAGAAAGAAGAATGAGGCTCATGGGCAGGGGCGGAAAAGCGTGGCCGGTTGGACTGGGATCTTAGTGCCTGCCTTCAAAAGCCTGCTCTCTGTATTCCACAGCCCAAGGGAAACAGCTGAATGTTAAGAGTAACACAAGAGCAGTGTGTTAGTATAGGACGTAGTGAAAACTCATCCATTAACACCAGGGGAAAAGGTTTACAAGAGGGTGAAAAAAGGAGCTGGGGTTCGACAGAGTAACAATGCAGCATTTTGCAGGGCAAAGTGGAAAAAAATAATCCACATTGGAAGATGAAGCTGTCTGCGAGGTCCTTTAGTGATTAGGAAGGAAGGCCAGTCATGGGCATAGGTGGGAGGAAGTTTAAGTCCTGTGGATGGTAGCATTGACGTGAAAAGGTACAAAGCCACATTTTTCTACAATAATGCTGACCTCCACGAGTTTATTTACTCAATTGAGAATGTACACAAGTTAGAATGCTAGAGCAGGGACAGGTTTCTCCAACATAGCTGCCAACAGAACTGCCCTCCCACAGAAAGTGAGCCAGCAGGTGGGGACGTCCAACAACTGCTGTGTATTTGCTTCTCAGCGTGGGAGGGTGACGGAATATTGTACAGTCTGGCTATGTTTCTGAGATGGAAATAGGCTACCTTTGTCACCTTGTTGATGCATGTCTCGAAGGTGAGTGAAGAGTCAAGAATCACTCCAAGAGTCAGTACTATCTGAACAACTTCGATGGTCTGGTCGTCAAGAATCGAATCGGTGGATTCAGCATTGGACAATTGGTGCAGGGTTCCGATAGGCAAAACGTTTGTTTTGTTGGCATTTAATTTTATAAAAATTGAAATAGGCCAGGCCTTCACAGTTCACAGTGAGGACGACATACAAAGACAAGACGCATTGATAGATGGATTTACATAGATATAGAATTGAATGTTGTCGGCAAAACAATGAAAGCTAAGATTGAGGCTACGAGGATATGGCCAAGGGGGGTTTATGCAGATGCTGAAGAGGAATAGGCTGACGACTGAACCCTGAGGAACCCCAGAAAAAAAAAGGAGGGAGCGCTTCGTTACATCCTCTGGGGCTGACAAACTGCTTCCGGCTGGAGAGATAAGAGCTCAGCCAGCGCAGAGCAGAGCCTGAGACCCCTAAACCCTCCAGTCGCTCAAGTAAGGTCGGCTGGCCAGCACGCTCTCTAAATGCAATTATTATTAGTATCAAGAATCCCCTCTTCTCACCTACAAGGCTCTCACTGGCGCTGCTCCGACATACATCCGTGACCTACTTCAGGCACCCTCCTCAACACGACAACTTCGATCCTCCAAAACGGGCCTGCTGCATCTGCCCAGGTTGCACCTCCATTTGATGGGTGACAGCCTTCTCTCACGCTGCTCCCAGACTCTGGAATGCCCTTCCTTTGGAGATTCGATCAGCTAAGTCCTTGGGCATCTTCAAATCTCGTCTCATAACTCACTTGCTCCGTAAGTTTTCAAGTCCTCCGGCAAGGACTCTTGATGTGGCTAAGCGTTGTCATGCCGGGATGATAGCAATCCTTCGAATTGCTCCTGCTCGGGAACATATATTCCATCCATGTTTGCAGCAGAATTATTGTTATTTTTTAAATGCTAACTTTTTGTCCTTCAATAATGTATTGCTACTTTTGACTTTCAGATGGGCTGTCCTGAGTTTGTGGATATGCCATTCTCTCCACAGCTCGGATTTGTAAAAAAAAAAAACTCTAAACAACAAGCAGAGGAGATATGTGTACCTCCTTTTCTCTCTGCAGCTCTGTGCAGCACTTTGTGACCCTTGGGTGATGAGCACTCTCGATATGCAATTATTATTATAGGATGTTACATTGGACCATTTCACAATATTTGTATTATAAACTCTGATAATTTTGCATTTAAAAATTACAGTTGAAAGTTTGATCATATTTTGCATGTTGATTTGCAAAGATGTGTATATAAAAAACACAATTTTTTTTATTTTTGCTGATTTTCCATTCTAATGCCATTGTTGTTGATGTGCCATTCATCTGCAGCTATGTGCAGCGCTTTGTGACCCTTGGGTGAAAAGCACTCTATAAATGCAATTATTATTCTCAAAGGCTGCATTCAGGTCCAGGAGGACAAGAATACTTGGCAAGCCTTCATCAGCAGCGACAAGTAGGTCATTAACTACTTTGACCAGAGCAGTTTCAGTACTATGGTACTATAGCCAGATATGAACCAAGATTGGAAGGGATCAATGAGTTCATTGTTGAGGACATATTTCTGCAGTTGCATGGCTTCTACATGCTTAAGAACCTTCGAGAGAATGGTAAATGGCAGATGGGCCAATAATTTGTGCAGCATCCTCAGACAGTGAAGCTATTGATATCCCAAATGTAAAAATTGTTAAGCTGTGGTAGGAAACGGCCAACAGTGGGGCTCTGCGAAAGTGCTACATGCAAGGACTTACCGCTGATTTCAAGCTCAGCCCACTGGGATTTTTTCCCGTTTGCCTGGTCGTCCGGAGACATTATAGTGTGCATCCTTCGTGGGTCTGGTGGCTCATATTTCTCCTTTGGCATCCCTGGCAGTCTGGAAGAAAGCATTAAAACAAAGGCAGACCTGCTGATTAGGAATAATATAGACTCACTGCCTACAGTTTACAATACATCTAAAAGTACACAACAGTTGTAACAAGCAATTTTGTGACCATTAACAAATAATTGGAACACTGAATGAGAAGGCTGGCCCTGTGATTAAACGGTATAGGTGAAATGGGCCAATGATGATTTATTAAGAAAATAGTGATTTAGTTTTTTAAATGTCAACCGTTTCATGATTAAAAGCAATGGTACATAATCTCATCTCATCTCATTGTCTGAAACTGCTTAGTCCTATACAGGGTCACGGTGAAGCCGGAGCCTATCCCGGCAGACACAGGGCACAAGGCAAGGATATACCGACGATGGGACGCCAGTCCATCGCCGGGCACTGCGGGGCAATTTAGCTTGCGAGCCAATCAACCTATGTAGCAGCATGCTTTTTGGACTGTGGGAGGAAACCGGAGTGCCCGGCGAAAATCCACGCGGACACGGGGAGGGCATGCAAACTCCACACAGAAAGGCACCCGAGCCGAGAGATTCGAACCCGGGACCTTCTTGCTGTGAGGCGACAGCGCTAACCACTGGGCCACCACGCCGCCCGGTACATAATCTTTTATCTTTAATAACAAAATTATGTCAATTTGACTGAATTTGATGGCAAGCTCTGTCAGAGATGATGAGTGCCACCAAATATTCCATCCTAGCTGACAAGCTTTTGACATTAATAAATTCGTGTTAACATACAACCATTACTGGAATGCACACAATAACGAGAGGGCACCGACGCATGCCTTAATACTTTCAAAAAGCAATCCAATCCAGATTTGCTCTTCTACCACCCATCATTTTACATGCAAATAGCCATTAATAGTTGGCAAGGAAAGGAAGTGACCTGGAATTTGGCTCATGTGAACTGGAGAAAATAATGTTTTGCAGACGTGGCCTTCGGGCCATAGCAACTTGTACCTGTCTCCACTTGGCCAGTTTCCTCACTCGAAGAACGTGTGAAATACTGCCACAGAGACCGAGCGCATCCACGGATTTCTAGCTTGAGTCTGTGGGAGACATGACACACGAAAAGGTCACACTAATAAATAGCGGTAACAAGAAGAAATGCCAGTCTAAGCGAGTGCCTCAGCGATTCAACAGAACATTATTATTGCTTAAGTGGTATTATGGTACAGGATGCTTACAAGTCAGGGGCTCATCTAGGGGACAGAGCTTATTTACAAATACAGTTGAGTGAGGCTTTGAGGATACATTTCCAGTCCAGCAGACTGGGTGGACACAGGAATCTTAAAATATTGTGCGGGAAAGAAGACTTTGTTGAGAATTGCTATAGCCATCCCAGGGCCAAAAAAGCTCAATAATGGCCATACTAAAAAAATTAATCACAATTTAAAAACTATGAAGCACCTTTTTTTGATCACGGACAACAGCAGCACATTGGTAGATATTGAAAAAATACCAGGCATTGCCTTAAAGTGTCTTTGGGGTATGTTACAGTGAGATAAGTTTGAGAAGATCACCGGAGATAATGGATAAGAAGTCTGAATAGTCAATAGGATAAGGAGTGGATGGGTGAAGGGAGCTCAGAGTCAATGAACACAGGTCAGGGAATGTACCACCATCAGTGGATGGGACCTATGATATAAACCAGATAAAGTAACATTTCCCTTTATCTGTGTAACCAAAGCGCACAATGTAAAAAGCACTTGTCTTGCAGCACACATGCATATTCACATCAACATCATCAAGGCAAAAAACTGATAAGTATCAGCATAGACTAATAGATTGAATTTGATTTTAACACTCCCAATACATGCATCAAATCACCTGTGGAAGCAAGAAACATTATTAATTCACGCCCTAATCTACCAGTGGATTGAAAAAAGGTTGGAACGTGTGTCGTGACACTGTTCGATATGAGCTGGAGCAACACAAAACCAGTGTCATACCAGGCAGTCACTGCTTAGTCAAGTCTTACATCAGTGTAATCCAACACTCCCAGCAAAAGCAGCATTGTACTATGACATTGCATTCGTGTGCGCTCTTTATCTCAACGGTGCCGCAACATTTCCACCACCGTCTTGCGATGACAAATACGATCCAAGGTCAACATCAGCCAGCCATCTGCATCCCACCTGGCCAGAGAGAACAGTGCTTGATTTGACTAATGCACCTCGTTACAATCTGCAAAAGGCACCGATGGCCTGCAGACACAGTGGACATCCTTAGCTCTGCAGCTAGGCATGTGTTTAATTCGAGACGCGCATCAAAAAGGTGACGTAAGTAGCCTATCTTCATCTCAGAAATTTAGCCAGACTGCGCAACCTCCTGTCACCTGTTGATGCTGAGAAGCTAATATACATCTTCATCTCCTTACGAATCAATGACTGCAATGCACTGCTCCCTGGCACCCCTGCCTACCTAATCAATCGTCTCCAACGTGTGTATAATGTGGCTGCTAGACTCCTCGCTCGCACACTCATCCATCACGTATCCACAGTACTGATGTCTCTCCACTGGTTACTGGTAAAATACAAAATTGAATTCAAGATCCTCCTCGCCTACAAGGCTGTCACTGGCACTGCTCCGACATACATCCGTGACCTATTTCAGGCACCCTCCTCAACACGGGCTTGCTGCATGTGCCCAGGTAACACATCCATTTGAATGGTGACAGAGCATTTTTGCGCGCTGCTCCCAAACTCTGGAATGCCCTTCCATGGGAGATTCGTTCAGCTGAGTCCTTGGGCATCTTCAAATCTCGTCGCAAGACTCACTTGTTCCATAAGACTTTCAAGTCCTCCAGCTACGACTATTGATGCGGGTCAGTGTGGTCGTACCGGGATGATGGTTCTGTTCTGACCTGCGCCTGCTTTCTTGTTTGTTGCAGAACTTTTTATAACCGCTTCTTATATATCCTTCTATAATTTGTTGCCACTATTTGACTTTCAGTTAAACTGTCCTGATGTTGTTGACATGCCATTCTCTCTGCAGTGCTTTGTAACCCTCGGGTGAAAAGCACTCTCTAAATGCAATTATTATTAATTACTGTTATTTCTTAATTTACTCCTGCGCACCTCTTTCCTGTAAAATCGCTAGAGAGGTTAACTATCTATATAGCACTGCGATGCTTGGGGAGGTCAGAACAGTTGATACAGAAGTCCCAGGCGGGGCAGCAGCAAAGTGTGCAGCTCCCACTCAAAATGCTGCAAATTAAACTCCTCATTGGAGGTTGTTCACTTGGTCCATGGGCAGCACGGTGGCCCAGTGAGTAGCGCTGTCGCTTCACAGCAAGATGGGCCTGGGCTCGAATCTCGGCTCGGGTGCCTTTCTGTGTGGAGTTTGCATGTTCTCCTCGTATCCGCGTGGTTTTTCACTGGGCACTCCAGTTTCCTCCAACAGTCCAAAAAACATGCTGCTGCATAGGTTAATTGGCTTGCAGACTAAATTGCCTGCGGTGCCCGGTG
>JAZEWT010000028.1:5039778-5053302 GCA_036362905.1 Mordacia mordax
AACCCCTGAGACTGACTCACTGAACCCTTGGGGTTCGATCGAACCCAGGTTAAGAACCACTGATCTAGACCCACGGCAAGGCCCAGGGTGTGTTTTAATGCAATAGAAACACATAAAAGAATGCTTCAATGTATACAGGCAAGTGAATTAAAATGCCTAATTACAGCCGCTCTGGCCTCATGACTGTCTCAATACGCAAGCCTCCCAGAGATGTACCGGCATTGAGCCACACATGCAATAGCCACTTATTTGAATACGTAGGAATATCTCGCTCAGGAATTTTTTTATCCACATTCTTTAATGAGCAATATTTTAGTTTGTAGTGGAAGGAAAAATCGACAGGCAGGCAGCAAGCCGACATTCAAGCTCTGTGCCAATCAGAATGAACTTATTTGCTGGCCTTTCACCTGTGCTATTTCTTTGCTAGTCATTGTTACGCAAGCTCAACATATGCATAATCCTTCAACCCCATATCCAGGCGACTGGTTTAAGTATAAAACACTAATTTATAATACAATATTAATAAAAAGAACAATTCATTATCTATCTTTTGATACATTTCTTTGTGATGAGATTATTTCTGATAGAATATTGTGGACTTGGGTGAAAAAAACTTTGTTTTAATCACCACCTCCAGTGGAACTCCTGTAAAGCTAATAATGTGCTGTGACCAAGTACAAGTTATTAGCGAGTGGCAGTGACTGAAGAAAAATAACATTTCTGGGTATATAAGACTTGTTGTTTGAATGGCAGACAAATCCACTGGCATGGCTAGTCACTTACCACCACGACTCTAACCTCCTGTACATATACACTGCTACGCACCGAAACAAGCAATTGGAATTGGAATCAAGTACAAGTGACGTGCGACTTGAATCAAGCACAGCTTATGTACTTTGATGCCGATTAGACACCCCACATTCATTGGGCATTTGTGTTTTGACAGCATAGGTGAACACAACACAAGAGTGGTTGTGAGGCTCAGGTGACTAACGTCCCTATCAGCATTGAGTCTACACTGATCGGAAACCGTAGGTATGCGTCTGAGAGATAACTTCATGAAAGTAAAAGTTTTCCAGTAGTGAGCTGATGTTTGAAAACCATGAACGACTGCCATCTCAACAGTCGTACGCGTTTAGCCACTGCTGGAAGTGACACTGTTGGAAATTCCAGATATGGACTCGTAAAACTCGTATCTGCATGTATTTGAAACGGTTTTAATCATTTTACTGTTACTCTGGTTTTATTTCTGTTCTTTAAATTCTCATTAGTCTTAAGCAATAGTTTACGTCTCAACTGATGTCGCCGATATGCCGTTCTCTCCACAGCTCTCTGCAGTGTTTGGTGACCACTGGGTGAAAAGCGTTCTAGAAGTGCAATTATTATTATTCTGAGCCCCTCTCCAGCTCTTCTGCTTCTGATGTCCTCTTGCTTGCTCTCCTTGGAGGTTCAACATTTCAAATCAATCTTAGGATGGGTCACCTGTGGCCCGTGATCCACGTGAACAATCCAAACAGCATATGCTCCCATATAGCCTCGAGAAGGACTTGAGGGCCAAATGCCTACAAATTCTAACACAACACACACACATATATACAATTAAATTTATGTCCACGTTTGTGACACAGGTCCGCCCCCCCCCCACCTTTGGAGGTATCGAGGGCGATAATTCAAATTCATCCACCAGTTTCTTTTTCAGTCATTGTAGATCTCTTGAGACGAAGTGCCTTGTAAAGGCTTTCTCCAACTCAATGCACCTGAGCAGGAACACTCACTCACAAACGTCCCTGGGTCCTTTTGGCAATCTTTGGCTTAGCTCTTCAGGAGTGACACCACTCATCCACCTGGACTGAAGGGGTCCTTTGGGTGCCTTGGGAATCTCTCACTTCAACGGTGGTGCTCACCATGCTCATGCTTGCCATGGCCCCTTCCAAAAGAAGGTTCTGTATTTCAATGCCAAGGCCCCCGACGGGTTACATGAGAAGAAACAGAGCTCTTGAGGGGCCTCTCAGGTCCCTCAAGTTCAACGGCTTCCTCCAGATGTGCGTCAAACTCCCTCTGGATCTTCTGAGTTTGGCTAAGGCATGCTGAATTAGGTTCTGAAGCATGCCAGGTCAAGGAGAATAGGGTGCACACGCATTTCCATGCCAACCATACCAATCTGGCCAGAAATTTCTCCAGGGCCAGCACCAATAGTTCCTGTTGCCTTGAGAACCCTTGGTGTACGTGCTGCAGGGCTGATGGTGTTCACCACATCGGCACCTCTGGCTCTCAAATTCGGCATTCGTGAGAGTCCTGCATCGCCCAGCTGCTCACAGTGCTGACCCCGGACTGTCCCTTCTGGGCAATCATGACATCAAGGGCCACTTTCAGCACCATCTCATGCTCGGTCAGAACAAGACGGTTTCTCACGCTAATGTTACCACTATATTTTTCCGTGGCTTTTTGGTGTAAAACTCTAAGCCTCCGTGCCCTGTAGTGTCGCACGGAGGCAGGACACCGTAGTCGACATTCCTCCATAAGTGCGGCAACTTAGTTTAATCGGCCATCATTCTCAGAACTTCTTTGTGCATGTGACCATGTTGCAGAACTGCCACTTCCATAAAGTCTGCTGAGCACTTGGATGCTCTGGAGGTCTTGTATGATGATACTACTATGTCTAACACTGGCAGATGCTAAAATACAAGTTAATGCTGTGAAAGAAAACAAAAGTGCTTTACCCTTGGCTCAAACTCGAAACACGGAGGAAATCTGATGGCAGAGGGGTCACGTGGAGGGGAGAGATGCAGAGCCCCATCCCCCGAGGCTGAGGAGGTACAGAGCAATCTCAATATCTCATCCCTGGCCAGGCACGGAATCTGCGCGTTATAAATTGTATTAGCGTTACAATGAAGAATCAAATTATTAATCAGCTATTAGGTTTGTGTGCATCCTAAATGAGCCCCGGAGTGTGTTGGTGACCAAAGTATGGAAGTATATTTACAATCGTGTTGTATTAACTGTGCTAGGGGTGTCCAAAACTTCTTTGAAATCCTGGACCGTATGCAGGTGCCCGTGAACTGTATTGAGCATTTGAAAGCCCGGCCTGAATGTATGTGTGGCTGCCGGTTAGAATTGTGTGCTTAGAATTCTCTGAAAAACTTTGGCTCTTATTGGCACCTGGAGGCAAATGGTGGGGTAATGTTTTTTTCAGATGTCTCAAGAATTATTGTATTGTGCCTCTCTGAACTGTGTGAAAAGCATGCATTTTCCTACTAGGATGTCAGTGCCTGCAGGAGTCTTTTCTTCATTGGGTTCTGTGCATAATACAAAAACAAGTGCTGAGCTCAGGTTCCCTAACTTTTCTACCTCTGGATATTTTCCCACATAGCCTCTCTTGTTGGGAAAGTGCTCAATCTCTGACAATTTGCCAGCCCAGATGTATTGCCTTCTCTACTGACAAGACACACATTAATAATCGGAGAATATGCTTTGGTGGTGGCTGCCCCTTGCTTCTGAAACTATTGCCACGAGCTTGAGGCTGCAGTTCCTACCATCACTGAGTAACCTTAGATCCCAAATAGAATTACAATTTCCACCCAGCTGCGAGTGTAAAAATTGAATGGTATATATCAAGGTTTTCATATGCAATTTCCACCTACATCAGTACTTTTCCATTTGTCTATCAAAAAGCTTCAATGTATTCCCATGCCACTGTTACATTTACTCTTCATGATTTATTATCAATTTATTGGAATGAATGGGTTGTTTTGCTGTGAAAGTTTGTATATTACTGTTTGTTTTATGATTGCGGTTAGGGTTTCACTATTGCACAAATTATTGCTAATAGTTTATGTACCCGTTGATTTTATATGTTGTTGCATCGGTCCACTCGAACATTTGCTGTATCGCCAGAATCCAATATCCAGAGCTTGGATGCTGACTGTTGTAATGCTGTAATAATATACATCTATATCATTTCTGAATTCTTCCTGTCTCTCCTCATGAAACCACTCTAGACTCATTCCTCTAGTCTGATGTTCACCACCTGACACTCATCCAAATCTCAACAACCATGTTATCCAACATGTTCCGTGACTGAGCAGACAGCACTTTTGAGCCCCAAAGACGATGAAAGACCGAGGCATGCTGTGCAGCATCGTGGCTCGCTGCCACTACTGACAACAGTTACACCGAGCAACAGATGGATGTTCAATCTGCAAATACCGAACTATACAAGATGTTGGACAATATTGAACAAGGTACCAAATGAACTGTGACTTGTTTTTACTCAGTGCAACGTGTGCTACAGCAATAGATCATAATTTCAAAACTGCCACACATTTTTCATATTAGGCAGCTTTTGTACAACAGGAGCAAACTTTTAGTGATGTGAACTCTGCTAGAAAGCTGGCCCAGCACTCTGCACTTGCCGAGAGTCTATTATAATAATATTTGCATTTCTAAAGTGCCAGGATTTATTTCCGGCTCGGGTGCCTGTGTGGAGTTTGCGTGTTCTTCCCATGCCCATGTCAGTTTTCGCCCAGTACTCCCGTTTCCTCCCACCGTTCAAATACACGCCGATACCTATGTTAATTGGCCTGCTGAGTAAATTGCCCCAAAAAGCGTGCCCTGCGATGTTACATCTTGGGCATTCCCTCACCTTGCGCCCTTTGTCGACCGCGTGAACTTCCGCCCCCCACGACCCTATAGAGGATTTAGGCAGGTTTTGATAATGAATAACTTAACCGGTAACCAGTGCAAAGAAGCCAGCACTGGGGATATGTGATCATGGATGGGCGTGAGGGTGATGACTCTAGCTGCTGCATTGAGCACACGATGGAGACCAATAAGGGAGACAGGGATGCCAAGAAGTAGTGCATTGCAATAATTAATTCGTGAAAAGATGAAGATATGGATTAGCTCCTCAGTGCCAGAGGGTGACAAGTTGTTGTGCCACAGTCTGGCTATATTTCTAAGATGGAAATAGGCTACCTTTGTCACATTGTTGATGTGTGTCTGGAAGGTGAGTGAGGAATCAATAATTACTCCTAGACTCTGGATTTCCTTATCAACTTCGATGGTCTGGCCAAGCATCAAATAGATAGGGTAAGCTTTGGGCAATTGGTGCGGGATTCTGACAAGCAAAACTTCCATTGTCACCATTCCGTTTCATGAAATTTAAATTAAGTCAGGTCTCCACAGTTGATAGTGAGGATGACATACAAATGCCTGACCGTGAGGATGATATTCAAATAACAGATGCATTGATGGACGGCTTTGCATCTACAGTTCAAATCTCCTGTGCCAACAGTGGACAGATCATGTACTGCTAAAGTCACCTGCTGACATCTGCAGGGGCATTATCACAAAAGCACACTACAATCTGTGAAGTGGACATTAAATATCTTGTCACAATGCTCATACAATTAGGCGGCACTGTGCCAAACACAGCAATTATATAAAACGCATTAAAAACGTCCCTGTGCAAGTCAAGCCAGGTCTCCCTTGTGAGAATCTGAACAGGTGCTTGCCTAGTCAAATGACATTGCGTTTAATTGGCAGCAATTCCTCTTTGTCCAAAAGGCAGCGGGGAGCGTAAAGGAGGGGGTGAATTGTGAACGTGCATGCATATGCTGAAGTCCACTTAAGAGCACTCTAAGCTTCAGATGCTTTCCAGAAGTCATGCACCACTGACACACTGCTGTCGTTATATGGCCTAAGAGAGCGAGGCCAGTTTGCTTACTGTCGGTCCAAGCAAAGCTGCATGAGAGATAACTTACATGCCTATGCCTAAAAACCTCAATGCGTCTCTAGATGAAACCAATTGCTATTTGAGCATTGTTGCTATGTGTTAAAAACGGCAATATCCTGAGATAAAAAAAACTTACATAAGCCTGCAGCTTGTTCACAAATATGGGTAAGCTTTTCAAGAATATGTAATAGACTCACTCGCAATGATCCATGGCACTCAATAATTACATCACTAGTGTATACTGCTCAAAAAACTGCTGCATTTAGCGGTTCCCTGAAGGAAATGTTCTCTTCGAAAGGAAAACATTAGCGTAATGATGTAGGTTTTAAAAAAAGAACTTTAACAGACCACAGTACTGGTAAACGTGCAGCCTTAGTCTTGTTCAATACCAGCATTTGTTTCAGACATTATTTCTCATAGAAGACTGCTGGAACTTTACACAGCTTGTCAATTGTTGTTTCGTGTCATTCCAAGACACTTGTAGCATTTATTTTGAAATGATTGCTTAGACTTAAGGACGGTTACATGTGCTGGGTAACGTGTGCACGTTAATATTGAGTTCAGTGCATTGCGATCCAAATGGCATGGTATAAGCGCCTACCTGACTTTGCACTTGTCACGACAGCAGGCTATAAAATTAAATCATTTTTAAGTCCCACTTGCAATGAGCAATCTTCATTTTCCTGCAAATATTACCTTTTTATTAGATTAATGCATACCTGTACAGTGGCTGATGCCAAGGAGGTTTTTTTTATTGGTGTTACCCGAGAGATTTTTTTAACGCAGTTGATGCCCAGCAGGTACGCCACTAAACCACGGCAACAGTGCATCACCACTCCGCAGCCAGTTCAGGCCTAATTATTAAACGCTGGCAAGCACTGACGACTGATGCCCAGTCAATATCCAGTCCTTACGACTGCCTCACCCTGGTTACCAATGACCACAAGGTGATCCTCAGTAAATGTAGACTCACATTTCACTCTTAATACCCGAAATATACAATCGTAATACGGCTGGGGATTGGGCTTATTTCTAATGTCCGTAGCAGAATATGCACACCCCTACTAGTGGTACTCGTTCCAGCGGCCCCAGAGAATGCTTGGACACTGCCAAGTAGACTATAAGGTAATGATGCAAGTTTAAAATATATAAATGCTGCCACGTAGGAATAAAATAAAGACATTAATTCTTATAATGCAATACAAAGCAGTTTACAATAAGAAAATGGCATTTGTTGCATTATTCGCACCCAGCCAAAAGTCATGATAATTCAATGTAACTACGACTCCAATGTAAGCTCTACACGAAGGGCCCAAGCTAGAGCATGAGCGGAACCTCTTCAACTCAAGGGGTATTCAGCAAGGTATTTAAACAATTAACACTTTTCACCTGCCACCTCTTCTTCTGGGCAACTGTACAAGTAAAGCGTTCTTCATTCAACATCAGATTACGAACTTAATCTACATTATGGGTGGCACGGTGGCCCAGTGGGTCGCCTCACAGCCAGAAGGTCCGGGGTTCGAATCTCAGCTCGGGTGCCTTTCTGTGTGGAGTTTGCATGTTCTCCCCGTGTCCACGTGGGTTTTCGCCGGGCACTCCGGTTTCCTCCCACAGTCCAAACAACATGCTGCTGCATCGGTTAATTGGCTTGCAGACTAAATTGCCCGCAGTGCCCAGTGATGGACTGGCGTCCTATCGTGGGTATATCCCTGCCTTGCGTCGTGTCTGCTGGGATAGGCTATGGCTCACCGCAATCCTGTACAGGACTATGCAGTTTCTGACAGTGAGATGAGATCTGCATTACGATTGCTTTGAAAAGCTGCTCTCTCGGGAAAGCCGCGTCGATCGCGGCACAGTGAGGATGCCTCGAACATGTGAGGCGAAACGTCGAGAGAGGAAGCGATCGACGCGGCTGAGGATGCCTCTAACGTGAGGCGAAACGTCGCGAGGTGGAGAGAGGAAGCGATCGACGCGGCTGAGGATGCCTCTAACGTGAGGCGAAACGTCGCGAGGTGGAGAGAGGAAGCGATCAACGCGGCTGTCCCGAGAGAGCAGCTTTTCGAAGCAATCACGAATCAAGCCGTGAAAACCTACATCATTACATTATTCTGCATTTTCAATTCACAAATATGTAAATGGTTTATCATTATGCACGAAAGCCATTTTCTTTTTATATGGGGGGGGCACTCTTAAAAATACTACCATGGGATTCACAAAAGGCGATTCTCCAACATTATATACAGGGCAGTGGAGAAGATCCTAATGGCTGGTGCTGGGTACCATACAACAATGCTAACAGCAAAGAGTGTTGGACGCACAGATGCCACACAACAAACGGCAGTTGTCCAAGGCTGACCGAAGCCAGAGAACTGTTTTCCACATGGCTATTAGCATGGAAGCATTGGCATCAAGTCAGTAAAGTGACAAATGTTAAGATAGAGGTTTATTATTATTTGCATACAAAAATACCCAGTGAACTTGTTAGCTCTTTACCGGATTCCTGTGACACAACAAACACGCGAGTTGCAAAAATATATATAAAATAACAAATCAACCAAACAAAATGCAAAAACATTTAAACATCATTTTAATGTTTTGTTGAAATTCAGATCATATTTTATGTTGTTCTGCAACGACGTGTATATTTTGTTACTGATTTTACGTTTTAATGCGGTTGCTATTCACGAAATTGCAATAGGGAAAAAAAATATTATAGGTAGCCTATTACACATGGAGAGGGAAACATTCAATATCAGCAACATTTCAGCAGTGTACACTAGCCTATTGTGTGACATATTGTGTATGATGCATATGTCTTGCATATGTGCCAAAAAGTTGACAGATAGCGCTCCACAGCGCTCAAAACGGTGTTCATGACTCTGTAGTGCAATGGCCTGAAGGTTAGTACCAACCTATGTTCCCAGAAGACACTATTTTTTACATTAATAGTTCAATCAGATGGGTTGTGGCTAACATACTCAGCTCACCAGCAGAAGGTTGTGAGTTCACAAAGAAAATTGGCCACTTTGTGGGACAGATGCACTAAGAGTTACTTTTAAGAAAATCTGTGGGAAAACTGACCATACAATGTCAACTTACAACCAATGACTATACGAACGATTGCTGCACAAGATCTTTGAGAAGGGAGACACCTTGACATGAACCAATGTCAATATATAGTACGGTCTTTCTCCAGGGCGACACGATGGCACAATGAGTAGTGCTGCTGCCTCACAGCAAGAAGGTCCCGGGTTCTATACCTGGCTCTGGTGCTTTTCTGTGTGAGGTTTGCCTGCTCTCCCCACAGCCGCGTGGGTTTTCGCTGGGAACTCCGGTTTCCTCCCACCGTTCAGACACGTTGCTGCCGCGGTTAATTGGCCTACCAAATAAATTGCCCCCAGTGCCCTACGATGTACTGGAATCACATGCTTGGAAGACGCGCCATGTACCCTCTGTCTGCCGAGATAGGTTTCGGCCCCCCCGAAACCCTCTACAGGATTAAGCGGGTATTGATGATATTTTTCCTCTATTTTCTCTGCTAATTGCACAGCCAATATAGCAGCACAGACAGCTGTTGTGAATCATAGTAGAGAGAGTAAAGGTTTGTAGATAATTTCAGACAATCCACTGCTCCGCTACTATGCAGTCGAGTAGAAGTTCTTGTGCACACACACGCGCGCACAAACTCAACCCGTATGGGTGACCATGTGGGTACACACAAAAAACTCAAGGTTCAGAAATAGATCTGTATCATTATAATCTGTATATAATGCAGAAAGTGTTTTCATGTATTATGCATGTCCCCACTGAGGGTGCTGGGGTTGAATCCTTCATAAGCACCGACTTTATCTGCAAAACGCCAAGGCATATGTCTTAGTTCAGCTTTACTTCACGCTATTTATTATTCTTCGGAACGTTAACACTTATTTTTGTTTAATTTATGTCCTTCATTGATTTATAGTTATTATTTTACTCTAGTCATCTAGTCTGATGTTGACACGCTGTTATCTCCATAGCTCTGTGCAGTGCTTTGTGACACTTGGGTAAAAGGCGCTTTCATAATGCAAAATATTATTATCATGCAAAAATCAAGCACTCATCACAGGACCTCACTTCTTTGCTGGTGAGACAAGGCCACAGTTTTACAGGAATAAGTTTGTACGGGAATTTGTTTAAAATGTGGAAAAAACAAACATGCCTTCCATCAGCTCATGGACCATCCAGATTAACATCCCCCAGTAATGTGTTTAAATATGGCAACATATTATTAGTTTCTGCACGTTGATGCCTGTAAAAGCAGCAGTACAGGATGCTCTAAAGGAGCAACCGTGTAAATACCAAGTTTAGAAAAGAGATTTGCAACAAGGAAAAAAAGGTCAGCATGTCCAAAGATGTTTGTGCCACCACTTCTCTCCGCTGTTTCCTTCTGTTAGATTCTACAAGTCCTCCAGCCCAAGAAGTGATCTTTAAGGTCTGTCCTCACAGCTTTATAGATCCACATCCGCCCATTTAAAACTCGCAACAAGATGCATCAGAGCATCAAGCCAGCACAGCTGACATTAAGGAATCAACTGTGGAGTTCAGCCACCAACACAATGGCGCAGCGAGCATGGCACGGGCCTTGGCACAAGGAATGAAATGGACGCCGATGTTAAATCCACTCTCTTGATACTCTGAGGGCTGAATTCCTCCAACCCGTTAGCCAATAAGCAGCTGACTACTTGCACCCTCAACAAATATGCCACTGCATGTGATTGAAATAATATCAATACATTTGTACTGGGATGTAAATTAGTACATTGCAGTTAAGATTACAACATTAAGTTGTAAAGGGGTCCCAGCAGCAGATTACTGTTGCTGCAATAGCAACATCATCCAATGGGTGATGAAATCAATGGTCAAACACATCATTTTGAGGCAGTTGGCTCGATGCAATTTACTACTATTATCTGTAAATAGCCTCTAAACACCATTGCTTTTTAAAATGAAAAATGACATTAACACAATTGCAACACAATTACTGTGGAATAATTGAACAAGTCTATATGCGTCAGCTCCACATCCACAAGAGAGGTATATTTGGGGATAATAAAGCAGACATAAAACAGACCTGTTGCTCTAAAATAACAGAGCCACCTTGACATGGCAGCAAAGCAGCTCAAGTGTCATGGAACTGCATTAAAGCCATGATGGGCACTGGATGCTAGTCTATCTATATAAAAAGTTTTATGTTATGTTTGCTTGCTTGATTGATCACGGTAAACTCCGCAAAATCGCAATCAAATCGCGCGGAACCTTCGCAGAACGATGGCACTCCGTCCGAGACGGGTCTGTGGCGCCATAGCGTGCGCCAACAGGCCTTTTCTGGCCACTGGAACCGCTTGCTGTGCTTACACCCGTGCCCTCACTGTACGATAAGCGGCGCCACCATTACAATACCCAGTTAGGATAAGGGCCACAGCTATTACAATCCCCAGTTCGGATAAGTGGGGCCGCTATTACAATCCCCAGTTCGATTAACATTCACCATGGCCATCAATAAGGCGCAGGGACACCATTGAAGGTTTCTGGTATCAACCTCGAGAGCTCGTGCTTCTCACATGGTCAACTTTACGTTGCTTGCTCGAGGGTTGGCACGGGAAGAAATCTTTACATTCATGCACCCGGTGGACAAACCATGAATATTGTGAACCAAAAAGAGTTGGAGTAGGTACATATGCATTCAAACAACTGAAATTTTAGATTTTGTTCAAAATGAAAACCCACTTTAGCGTTTGCTTTCGTACAGCGTTTAACTAATTTTTATTGTATGTTTTGTTTCGACATGATTAATTTCAAGTCCTTGCACCGGGCACCATCGAGTTCGTGTTCATGAACTTTACGTTCCTTTTTTGCACGGGTGAACCATAAAATTTACCTGCACAACGCACATGGATCAACCATCAAATTTAGCCAGGCAAGTTAGTTTGCAAAAAAACTCACGTGCATAACAAAGTCTAATGGGATCATCCAAGTAGCTCAAGCAACAGCAAAATCAACCTGCACTACCAAAAGGCATTGTAAATAAAACCGTATGCTTCTTTTCACACAGTACTAGCAAAAATGTGTAGAGTAAACTGTGTGATCATCACTACCACGGGCAAGAATAACATAGGGGCATGACAACTGGAGTGGTTATAAAAACAAATTCAGACTCATATTAATATTTTCATATCGAGAGCATTTCACCCGAGGGTCACAAAGCGCTGCACAGAGCTGTGGAGAGAACGGCACATCAACAACAGCGTAGATCAATTAAAGTAAAAAATGACTATAAATCTATGAAGGACATACATTTAAAAAAATAGCACAGGGGAAGCCACAACCATTAATTCAGCAGCAGCAATATCAACTACATATACTACTTTTATATTCCTTTTACACCCGCCATTCTCAACCGGAAGATCGCGACCCATCCGTGGGCAGCAAGTACCACCTAATGGTCCGTGGAATTGTAATCATTACAATGCCAAATGAGTAACTTACTGTATGGGTTCACAGGTGACGGTCCTACACACACACATGGACTTTGAAGCACGTGAGGTCTGTATGAAGTTTTATTGAATTTTTGGTATTGGACATAAAGTGTATTTTTCCTACTCAACCATATCTAGGTTACAGTACTGTCAATCGGACACTGGTTGTCATGGACATGCATACCAGCCATCACGTGACTGATTTGGAGATTGGGTTATAGCTCGCCCATCACAAGTAGTACAACAAAGCAGCCTGTAGGCGGCAATAAAGCAAGCAGGATTATGTGAAAATCGTATTCAAGCACAGAGGGGTTGCTCTGAAAAAAAAACAGTAACTTAATCATTTCGCTTGCTATCCCATACGGGTCACTCCCAAGAACTCTAACGGTTCACTAAAACTGTGTGGTTCCCATTTGCATTATTTTCAGAAAACTAAAAGGAGAAATGGGATGAACAAACCCTAGCCCAGATTTCAAACCGCTGATAATAATCTACTCATCTCATCGTCAGAAACCACTTAAGTCTTCTACAGGGTTGCGGTAAGCCAAAGCCTATCCCGGCAGACACAGGGTGCAAGGTAGGGATATACCCACGATGGGACGCCAATCCATCACCGGGCAATGCGGGGAAATTTAGTCCAGAAGCCAATTAACCTATGCAGCATCATGTTTTTTGAACAGTGGGAGGAAACCGGAGTGCCCGGCGAAAACCCACGCGGACTCGGGGAGAGAACTCGCAAACTCCACACAGAAAGGCACCCGAGCCGAGATTCGAACCCTGGACTTCTTGCTGAGGCGATATCGCTACCCACTGGGCCACCGTGCCGCCCCTATATAATAATGTACTATTATACTAAATTGCGATCAGATGAATATCCCATCATTTGCCGTGTTAAAACCAAATTATTAGATAAAATAATATTTGTCCCGGTTTATTCATCAGAAAAAGTATTTGTAAACGACGTTTGGGTCATGCTCCATTCGGTAAATTTCTTCACGAGTTGCTCGAGCAAATTAAAACCTTAACATTAATCAGATTTCTCGAATATGACAGCGCCAGCATGAATTTGTCGATGAGCAACGACTGACTAAAATGCCTAAATTGTTCTAGCGATTTTTTTGATCGTGATGGGAAATTCTCGATTGATAGGAAACTGGCGACGCTTCAAAAAAAAAACCGTCAAGTTACTTACGTTAATAGGGAGCAGGCAATTGGTAATGCAATCCCGTCAATGCGTGTGACAATTACACAATATTCCGCTTAGGCAATAATATT
>JAZEWT010000028.1:5070864-5082081 GCA_036362905.1 Mordacia mordax
GGGAGAGCGGTGGCGCAATGGGTAGTGCAGTAGCCGCGGGGAGCGGTGGCGCAGTGGTTCGCGCAGTAGCCGCGGGGAGCGGTGGCGCAGTGGTTCACGCAGTAGCTGCAGGGAGCGGTGGCGCAATGGGTAGCGCAGTAGCCGCGGGTAAGCGGTGGCGCAGCGGGTAGCACAGTAACCGCGGGGAGCGGTGGCGCAGCGGGTAGCGCAGTAGCCACGGGGAGCGGTGGCGCAGTGGTTCGCGCAGTAGCTGCAGGGAGCGGTGGCGCAAGGGGTAGCGCAGTAGCCGCGGGTAAGCGGTGGCGCAGCGGGTAGCACAGTAACCGCGGGGAGCCGTGGCGCAGCGGGTAGCGCCGTAGCCGTGGGGAGCGGTGGCGCAGCGGATAGCACGGTAGCCATGGGGGGGAGAGTGGTGGCGCAGCGGGTAGCGTGGTAGCCGCGCGGGGGAGAGTGGTGGCGCAGCGGGTAGCGTGGTAGCCACGGGGGGAGAGCGGTGGCGCAGCGGGTAGCGCAGTAGCCGCGGGGAGCGGCGGGGAGAACATGCAAACTCCACACAGAAAGGAAACCGAGCCGAGATTCGAAGCCAGGACCTTCTTGCTGTGAAGCGACAGCGCTACCCACTGTGCCACCGTGCCGCCCAATAAAATAACTCTCATCTCATCTCTCATTATCTGAAACCGCTTTATCCTATATAGGGTCACGGTGAAGCCGGAGCCTATCCCGGAAACATAGGGCGTAAGGCAGGAATACACCCGACGACGGGACGCCGGTCCATCGCCGGGCATTGCGGGACAATTTTGGTCTGCGAGCCAATCAACCTATCCAGGAGCATGCTTTTTGGACTGTGGGAGGAAACCGGAGTACCCGGCGAAAACCCACGCGGACACGGGGAGAGCATGCAAACTCCACACAGAAAGGCACCGGAGCCGAGAGACTCGAACCCGGGACCTTCTTGCTGTGAGGCGTCAGCGCTAACTACTGCGCCACCGCGCCGCTCAATAAAATAACTATAAAAAGCAATTAAATCGGGGAATGTTTAATGGTGGAAAAAATGGGTTTTGTGGGCGGGAGAAAGTGTGATATGGTGCCGCAGGCAGCGAGTCTCCAGTGCACTGCTGACTCGGCCACATCGACGCCCCTGTTGGACGTTCATCCTGGCTCACACGCTCACTGCTGCCCCACAGAACGCTCGTGGCCCATACCATGTTCATGAGAGCAAGGTAGAGTTAAACACTCACCATGGCCTCACACCTGGAGCGTTTTTTTAATTCGAAGTAGTGACCTTTGATTGGGGTCGGCTCTCTAATCGGTGTTCCGCAGAAAGCAGGGGGGGGGGGTTGAAGAATTAGGTCATAAGAGGCCACAGTTCGAGTTGCGAAGGCAGGATCAGATCGTGATCACAGCTACTGACAGGGGAAGGTCTCTCTCTCTCATCTCATTATCTGAAACCGCTTAATCCTATATAGGGTCACGGTGAGCCGGAGCCTATCCCGGAAACACAGGGCGTAAGGCAGGAATGCACCCGACGACAGGACGCCACTGACAGGGGAAAGTGCAAGCTGTAAAGCTACGGGGCGGGCCGCGTGTGATTAACTGAGAGAGAATGGAGGCACCGAATGGAGAAAGATGAACTTATCGCGACACGCTCTACGATAGCATGTAAATGAGGAGAATGCGTTAATTTCAATGGGGGATAATCACACCTACCACAGGCCCTTGTTAGCATATTAAGGGGGATGAGAAAATTCTCCAATTACAATGCCAATGGGAAAAATGGTATTTAATAATAATTATTGCACTTCTGGAGCACTTAGTACCCAAGGGTCATGTAGCGCTGTGCAGAGCTGTGGTGAGAACGGCATTTCAACAACAACATATAAACGGAATATCAACAACAATAACATTTTTTGTTACAAATCTGAGCTTTGGAGAGAACGGCATGTCAACAAAAACAACATCAGAGTAATAATATTTAATAATGTTTACATTTCTAAAGCGCCTTTTTTCCCAAGGGTCACAAAGCGCTGCACATAGCTATGGAGAGAGATAGAGAGCGACGTGTAAAATAATGACGATAAATCTATCGCCGCCTCTCTGGATTTCCAGAAGAGGTAAATCTGCAATAAAACGAAAAGAAAAAAAAACACCTTGTTGTTGTACGGATAAAATATGCCTTCACGAAGGTTGCAAAGCCGGCAGAACACCCTCAATGCGTCATACATACAAAACACTTAGCCTCTTAAGACTACGGATTCCAAATGAAGGCAACATGTGACCATCCTGCACTCTATGTTCATGGCTCGTAGCTGAGTAGTAAAAGTAAAATATTTGCTTTAAAACAGAGAAGGACATAAACTAAGAAATAAAAATATTTGTTAAACAAATGACTGAAGGAGTAAGTGTTCCTGATCAGGTGCAGGTTAAGTGAGCCATCATCTAAGCACAACAACAGTGAGCAGCATCAACAGTCCTATCCAGAGGATTTCCTTATTTTTACAGAACAAATGAGTCTTGTATCTCGTGCGGGGGGAGGGGGGCTGATTGGAGGGATTTGGGGACATCGAAACTCCTGGTTCGTGCGCTGGTTGGCGGAAATCGTCAATCGGGGCCATGAGTAATAAATGGAACAGAGGCTTCGAAACATCGTGTGAACTCTCATTCTGGGTGTGTGTGTGTGCGTGAAAGTGGTGGTGCAGTGTATAGAGTAGCACCTGTGGTGCAGCAGTAAGTGCAGCGTGTATTCTGGGAGAGAGTGCAATGGTGAGCGCTGCGTCTGAGTGAGTGAGCAAGTGGACACAAGACACGACGGGTGCTGTGTGTGAACAGTCACGGGTGAGGAGTGTAACTACACTCTGGACAAATGGAGCCAGTGATCACGCGATCAGTGCGTGCTAGGCAGCAAGGGGTATCCCAACCAGAGGAGCCCGGGGTGCTGCGGGACACCGAGTTGTGCCCGCAGCACTGCGGGTCTGAGTATATTAAATAATTAACTCAAATTGTTGCCAGAACCCCGAGAGAAAAGTAACTGCGCTCAGCCATAGCTCCACTGGAAGTCCCAAAAATCTATGTCTTGTCGAAAGAGTATGTGAACCTCTGGGTAAATCAGCTCAATTAATGGGTTTATTAGGGTCGAGTTATTTCAATCAATCGGATCACAATCAGGCGTGAATTTGGGTGGCACTGCCTATGAGAAAAACATGAACTTTGGTTATCACCAACAAGGTCTGGTCTTCATCATGCAGAGTTGTAGAAACGTGTCATGCCTCCATCAAAAAGATTTTTGAGGACCTCAGAAAAAGAGTTGTTGGTAGTCATTTGTCTGAAATAGGTTACCTAACTATTTATAAAGATGTTGGGCTCCACAAATACAATTCCAGGCTGATAGTTTATGAATTTATGAAAGTACACTATGTTGAAAATGTAACACCATTGTTACTCTTTCCAGGAGTTTTCATCCAAGGCATACGATAATCCAGTAAGTCACAGGGAACCCCGGGGTAAAGTATAAGGATCTGTAGGCTTCTTTTGCATTGGCTGATATCAGTGATCATGAGTCTGCCATCAGAAAAATAATGTGTCGTGCAACACGCTGGCCTTGATCTCGTCATCAGCCCATGCTCCACGACCGATCGCGTTGATGTTGAGGCGCTTTCTAGACCGACGCCAGGCAAGGTGAGTCGAGACAATTTCTGTATCGTAAGGTTGCTTTTAATAACACTCAACTTCACAAAGTCCTTCAACGCTAAGGTCAACACAACCCACGCTCCACGCATCAGACAAGATCCTTCGCTATTCCCCAGCACGTGTCAGCGTCTCCGCACGCTACTCTGCTAACGGCTGGCACGCCCCACTCCGTCCCCCCGCAGTCCGGTGTCCTGGCTCTAATTCATGATTGCTTCGAAAAGCTACTCTCTTAGGACGTTGGATGCCTCCACATGAGGCGAAACGTCGCCATGGGGAGAGAGGGAGCAATCGACGTGGCTGTCCCAAGAAAGCAACTTTTGAAAGCAATCATCAAGAATAGCATACGTGGGAGGATCTCTTCTCATCTCATCTCATTATCTGAAACCGCTTAATCCTATATAGGGTCACGGTGAGCCGGAGCCTATCCCGGAAACACAGGGCGTAAGGCAGGAATACACCCGACGACGGGACGCCAGTCCATCGCCGGACGTGGGAGGATAGTAAAGGGTAAACCATTGAGCTCAAGGAAGAACATTGCTGCTTGTTTCACGTTTGTGAAAAACCACCTGATGATCCAGAAGGCAATTAGAAGAATGTTCTGCGGACAGATTAGTCCAAAGTGGAACTCTTTGGCTTAAATGAGAAACGTTGTGTGGCGATGATTGAACACTGTATTCCAACACAAGAGCCTCGTCCCAACCGTGAAGCATGGTGGTGGGCATATCATGGTTTTGGGCCGCTTTACTGCCTCAAGACCTAGGCTTCATGGTACCGTCAACGAAGGTTGACGGTACCATGAATTCTGGATTGTACCAGAAAATGTAATAGGACAATGTCAGGGCATCGGTCCTTGAGCAGAACCTTAACAGAAAGTGGGTGATGCAGAAAGATAACGATCCTAAACACAAGAACATCTACAACAGAATGGCTGAAGCAGAAGATATTTCCCATTTTGGAATGGCCCAGTCAAAGTCTAAATCTTAACCTAATTGAAATATTGTGGCAGAACCTAAAGCGAGCAGTTCATGCAAGAAAGCCCACAAATATATTTGAGTTGAGGAGAAATTGGTCAACAATGTTATGCGATTTGTTATATATGGTTCTCTTTGTTTATTATCATTGCTCACATGAAAGTCTGATCACATTTTAGGTCACATTTATACAGAAACAGAGAAAATTCTGAATGGTTCACAAAGGTTTTCTCACCACTGTACATATCCTTCTTATTAAGTGAATTTAAATATCGCAATCGACTCTTCATTGGCAAGGAGTTTTCACAGGCGTAGGGCTGTTCTTTGGTACCACAGCGCACAGCCCGGTTTGAAGGTGGAGAATCTTTGACATTGTACTGGTCGTGAGAATTAATTCCAAGATCACAGAAAAACAACTGCAAATGAGAATTCGGTTGAGACATCAATATGAGAAACGCAGAGGGTTGGTGGAAGGTCAAGAAAGCACCAGAATGGGCAAATAAGAGAATAAAATGGAGAGGAGGGGTTCGGTGAAACGCCCGTACAGAGAGATACCCTGATTAGTTACAGGTTGTGTTGAAGACAAAGTGCAAGTTCCAACATACCGACAAGGAGGATCGACTTCCTTTTCACCAATATAATCATTAACTACACACAGTATTACCTACTTAATAATAATAATAATAATTGCATTACTAAAGTGTTTTTCACCCGAAGTCACAAAGCACAGCACAGAGCTGTGGAGAGAACGGTATGTCAACAGCAACAACGACATACGAATTATCCATCGCAATCTCAATTTAGCATCTCCTTCACACATCGCCAGTGATCTGTTGGCGCCAGCTGCATGGCTGCCTTCCCCTCGCCTCTCTGTGGTTTCCTTGCTGCACCTCTGTAGTGATGTAAAGCCGCCCTGGATAAGGATGTCTGCTAAATAATAATAATCAATAATAATGTAAATGTCATCATTTCGTTTGATTGTCCTGGTCAAGGATTCTTCAATTGAGTAGCCCTCTTATGTTGGCTTAAGAGACGAATGAACCGGGACTCGAGAGGGGTCGATGTGCTGAGAAGTGCTGTGTTTGTTTTGAGTGTTGCCAGCATGAATCAATACCCCTTATGTAATTTCACAAAAGGTCAATGAGATTTATAATGCTGCCGCACTGAAAAGAAATGCGTGACAAACCCGTTAACTATGAGTATGATTAAGTCACTTAAGAGAGACTGCTTTGCCTGTTAATTTATCGAAAAGTCAATGTCTCATGGCAGTGGTGCGCAATCGTATTGGCAGATAAAATGAGGCGCAGATTGCACATTTCCATGGTAGCTACGTGTCTGCATACGAAGACTGCTGTAAATTCCTACCCAAAAAGTGGTGTTCATTTTATTGATCCCCACAGAGAACACGACGGTGAGTTGGTAATCAGCCAGAATTTAAACTTGCAGCCTTCTGAATGTGAGTTGAATGCTCTATCCATTGCACAACCTATCTGGATATTATTTCTAAAGACCCCCAGCAATATCACTTACGCAGGGGTTTTCTGTCAAGTGCCAGAGATTGGACACATCCAATCAGCTTGCTCGCTGTCCAAATCTCTGTGTGTAAATACAAAATGTGTTGTTATAAAGGCCCTCCAATCAAGTATAATAATAATAAATGCCTTTATAGAGCGCTTTTTGCCCGAGGGTCACCAAGCGCTTCACAGAGATGTGGAGAGAACGGCACAGGTGAACAACGGCACCAGAATGGAAAATTAGCAGCAACAACATTGTTTGGGGGGTTTTTATACACACAGCGTTGCAGAATAACAAGCAAAACACAATCAGACCTTCACCTACAATCTTAAAATGCTAAATTATCAGTGTATATAATACATATATTGGGATATGGTTTAATTCAACATTTATCGTTTAATAATAAAAGCACTTTGAGAGTGCTCATCATCCAAGGACCACAAAGCGCTACACAGAGCCGCCGAGAGAATGGCACATCAACAACGAGACAAGAATGGCGAATCAGCAACAACGTTTTTTGAAAAAATTTTTATACACATCCGAGCTGGGGAGAGAACGGCACGCCAACAACACCAGGACAGCCAAACCGAAAGATGAAATGCAGCAACTAACTATTGAAGGACGAAAAATAAGCGATTACAAATAATAATAATAATTCTGCTACAAACATGGATGGAATAAATGTTCCCGAGCAGGCGCAGTTCGGAGGATTGCCATAATTCCGGCACGATAATACTGAGCCACATCAATCAACCTAGAGATCTGCGCATCCCTGAACAGCAAGAGGAATGGATAAGAGTCTCATCTCATCTCATTGTCTGAAACCGCTTAGTCCTTTACAGGGTCACGGTGAAGCTGGAGCCTATCCCGGCAGACACAGGGCGCAAGGCAAGGATATACCGACGATGGGACGCCAGTCCATCGCCGGGCACTGCGGGGTAATTTAGCCTGCGAGCCAATCAACCTATGTAGCAGCATGCTTTTTGGACTGTGGGAGGAAACCGGAGTGCCCGGCGAAAACCCACGCGGACACGGGGAGAACATGCAAACTCCACACGGAAAGGCACCCGAGCCGAGAGATTCGAACCCGGGACCTTCTTGCTGCGAGGCGATAGCGCTAACCACTGGGCCACCGCGCCACCCATGGATAAGAGTCACTGTAGAAATGGGAGTCTCAGTGTTAGAGATAGGAGGCATAGTGTTAGAAATATGAGTCTCAATGTTAGAGACAAGAGTCAGAGTCCTAGCCGGAGAACTTGAAAGCCTTATGGAACAAGTGAGTCTTAAGAAAAGATTTGAAGGTGCCCGAGGATTCAGCTGATTGAATCTCAAATGGAAGGGTATTGCAGAGTTTAGGAGCAGCGCGCGAGAAGGCTCTCTCACTCATCGAATAGACGTGCGACCTGGGCACACGCAACAAGCCCGTATTGGAGGATCGAAATTGTGTTGAGGAGGGTGCCTGAAGTAGGTCACGGATGTATGTTGGAGCAGCGCCAGTGAGAGCCTAGTCAGTGAGAAGAAGGATCTTGAATCCAAGCCTATATTTAACCGGTAGCCAGTGGAGAGACACCAGTCTTGGGGATATGTGATCGTGGATGGCTGTGCGAGTGAGGACTCTAGCAGCCGCATTCTGCACACGTTGGAAACAATTGATCACGTAGGCAGGGGTGCCAGGGAGCAGAGCATTGCAGTAATCGATTCGTGAGGAAATGAAGATATGTATTAGTTTCTCAGCATCAGCATGTGACAGGATGTTGCGCAGTCTGGCTATATCTTTGAAATAGGCTACCTTTGTCACTTTGTTGATGTATGTCTCGAATGTGAGTGAGGAATCAAGAGTCACACGTTGACTCCGGACTGCCTTAGTAACTTCAATGGTCTGGTCGCCAATCATCAATTGGATAGGTTCAGTCGTGGACAATTGGAGCGGGGTTCCGACAAGCAAAACTTATGTTTTGTCGCCATTTAGTTTTAGGAAATTTGAATTTAGCCAGGCCTTCACAGTTGACAGTGAGGACGATATGCAAAGATCAGACTCATTGATGGATGGATTTGCGTGGATATAGATTGTTTTATATCATCGACATAGCAATGGTAGCTGAGATTGAGGCTGCACAGGGTATGGCCAAGTGGTTGTATGTAGATGCTGAAGAGGAGTGGGCCGAGAACTGAACCCTGAGGAACTCCAGACAAAACAGGATAGATCTCTGAGTTTTGTCCTCCAAGGCTGACGAACTGCTTCCAGTCGTAGAGGTAGGAGCGCAGCCAATGCGGGGTACAGCCAGAGACCCCTATACCCTCCAGTCCTTCACGTAAGATTGGGTGGTCAACGGTATGAAAGGCAACGCTCAGGTCCAGGAGGACAAGAATACTTATACACTTGAGATTGGGGAGATGTTGGATAAAATGCTACTTTACTGGACAATTGCGGGATAATCCCACAGATATGTCACAAACGCAATCACAATAATCGCAGTCTGCATGAGTTTGCATCCTTTGTGTTTGTGGGTCTGTGTCTGCGTTGGTTTTCACTGGGTAGTCCAGTTTATTTCCACAGTTCAAAATCATTCTGCCTAAGTTCATTAACTTCACTTACATTTTCCGTGTTGCCCTGTGATTGACTGGCATTCCACCCAGGTGATATAATAGCTTGCTTACCCCTCCCCGCTAGACATCTGTTAAAATAGCTACGCAGCTCAAAGGTTCCTTCCAGCTTAAACACAAACTGAGAGTGGTTGCTGACCGAGAGATGGCCCGTTACCAACACTCAGGGCTTCCGAGGCCATACGCACTGAAAAGATTATGGTGCCGCAGCCCTCCCCCATGTGTAATTAAACAATAAAAAAACACAATACAAAGATGTAAAATAATATTTTATCTTTTTTAATGACCGAAGCTTACACGTATCTCATCTCATTGTCAGAACCGCTTAATCCTGCACAGAGCCGCGGTAAGCCGGAGCCTTTCCCGGCAAACACAGGGAGCAAGGCAGGGATATTCCCACGATGGGACGCCAGTCCATCACCGGGCACTGAGGCCAATTTAGTCTGCAAGCCAATTATTAACCTATGCAACAGCATGTTTTAGGACTGTGGGAGGAAACCAGAGTGCCGGCGAAAACCCACGCGGACACGGGGAGAGAACATGCGAACTCCACACAGAAAGGCACCCGAGCCGAGAATCGAACCCGGGGCCTTCTTGCTGTGAAGCGACAGCGCTTCCCACTGGGCCACCGTGCCGCCCACTTATACGTATGCTGAAGCTAAAATAGTTTAATAGTTTTCTGATTGCAAAACCCTGGATAATTGTGTCGAAGCTGACTCTACGAAGCAGACCGTTTCCGTTATTAACTCTACGCCCAGCACCTTCTCATTGTAAAATGGCATCTTTTTATGATCACAAACATCACGCGATACCCGAACAAGCTCGACGGCTGTGATTAGCACCCTGGTGCAGCCAACATTTACTCTTCACGCTCTGCCAGTTTTTAAACACAACCACGTGCCATTCAATACCGCAATTGTTCTCTGCAGCAAAATGTTTGCCTTAATAGAGCACAGTTGCGTGACACACGTCTACCGAGGACTTTACATTGAACTCCAACACATCGCAATAATATGTGCACATGGTTAACCGTGCTTATATAATCATGAGCAGCAACCATGGTCTACGCATTGCTGTTTGAAAGCCTCCCCACGCCATCGAGATCTTCCAATACTACTGAGCATTGCATCTCACGCCTTGCACATGAGCTGAACTCATCGCTCCATCCATGCGGCGGTTGTTCTCTCGGGCGCGTTCATTTATTTTTTGTTTGCCCATCGACCATCAAGTCTTCTAGGGATGGGTCCTGCCAATGCCAATTGACCAGTATGATGGTTTCCCCATGAACGTCGTGTCCGTCGTAGATTGTTGGACGATACTGCACCACAATGGTCATTGCGGCTTGCTGATGGAGTAGGGGGCAAGTCTGTTTCAGTTACCATTCATCACTTATATTAAGCGTAAGTGGTAATCTTTCTAATTTTGCCACCCCCCGCCCCACCCAGATATACACATACATACACAGTATAGTACTGCATTGTACAGGGTGCTCCGGATGTGCTGTGATCCAACACCCATTCGAATTAAACATATTACGTTTTACAGACTTAAATAGGGATCACAAGACATCTGGACCACCCTGTATGTTGCACTGAGGCCAACCAAATAGTTAAAGAATTACAGTAATTAATCCTTATCAATGCCCGCTTAAGCCTGTAGAGGGCCGTGGTGAGCCGGAGCCTATCGCGACAGAGTCAGTGCGCAAGCAAAGGCTTGACTCTTGATGAGACGCCAGTCTTAAGCAGGGCACCGGGGGTAATTTAGTCTGCAGGAAATTTTAAATAAGCAGGGTATCTCTGGACTGCGGAAGCACCTGGCGAAAATCCAAACGGGCACGGGGAGAATACGCAGATTGGGGCCAGCGTGTTGCTGGCCCCAATCTCCTCATCGAACGCCCCATGACTCCGACAAGATTCCTCGCTGTCCCCCAGCGCATGTCCCCCCTTCCGTTGACCACCCCATAGTAACAGCGGCATAACCAACCACACACGACCCGCGCTTGCCCAATCAGACCGCCGTAACCCGGAGATCGGCCCGACTCCACGGCACGAGCGTAGGGATGCACCTAGCCTGGCACCTTGCCCGTGCGTGCAACACGGGCAGAGGTTTACTGATCGGTAACCATGGTAGGTGGGATGGAAGAGTGAGATGGAGATGGCGAGGGCATTGGGAGAAGGTTTCAGTCAACTGCAGATAGCCAATGTGTCCTCATTATTACCAGTCAGAATCAGTATCTGCTTAATTCTGTACAGGGTCGTGGGGGGCTGGAGCCTGTTCCGGCAGACAGAGGGCGCGAGGCGGGCCTATACTCATGACGTGACGCCAGTTCATCACCAGGCACCGCGGGCAATTTAGTCTGCAAGCCAATTAACCTATGCAGCAGCATGTTTTTTGGACTGTGGGAGGAAACCGGAGTGCCCGGCGAAAACCCACGCGGACACGG
>JAZEWT010000028.1:5086785-5097945 GCA_036362905.1 Mordacia mordax
TTGCCCTGTGTCCGCGTGGCTCGCGCAGAAGAAAGTGGAGCCGTTCCGGAGCTACTTCCACTACCCGCACCCATCGGCAGCTCCTCCCAACAGCATCTTCGTATTCACGTCGGTATGGCCGCCCCCTCATGCTCTCGGCCTCCAGATGACGGGCATCGTTGTGGTGACGTGAACGTGATGCTGCAGCTTGTGAGATAACGGTTCATCGTGGCGGCGAGGGGGTGACGGTGACGAGAACGTGATGCTGACGGGCGCGGCGGCGGCGCGTGTGCCCGTGTGAGTGAGAGGCAGCGGTGATGGTGAGGTGACGGTGGCAATGAGGTGATGATGACGATTTAAGTGGTGATAATGAGGTAATGATGGTTGCGAATGCGGTGCAGAGCCTGTAGTTCAGATTGTAGGAGACGCGACAGCCGTAGCGATGATGACAGTCACGGTATCGGCCAACAGTGAGTGAACGAGTGATGGCGGTGGTCTGTGAGCGTTGCAAGGCAATGCGACGGTGTTCGTGCTGTGCTGACGCTGCCCGTGTGGTGGTCGCGATGTTTTCGCTCCGGGTTCCGCGGAGTCCATCACTCATCCCGGGTGTGGGATTCGCCCGTCGCCTCCTCTCCGCGTGCGCGAGCAGACGCCCGAAGAGACTGAGATGGCGCTGGAGCACGGGGCGACGCTAGCCGGCGGGGACGAGCTCGTGCAGCAGGTGTGAGGGGTCGCGGGAGGTGGGGTCTCTCCAGCACGGTCGCCCCTGGCACATGCGTCAGACCAACCGCAGGGCAGCCCGTGTGAGAATTTCTCTGTAGAGCTGCTCTTTTGGGATAGCCATGAGGAGCATATATCCTCCTGAATTACTTTTCTCCTCCCACATTGGGATCGTCATCAAGTTGTGAATGTCCATCAGGGCCTACATCAGTACAAACTCTTGTGAATAAAACTTTCATGAGTGCATGTGTGGGAGGAAGTCCAGAGTACCTGGAGGAAACCTACACCGTATGAGGAGATAATATTGAAAGGTCTGCTCAAGCATGTCCAATCACGAGTCTACTTACTGTGTGTGTCATAATCTAGAAATGTGTTGAGTACAGTTTAGTATCACTACCCGCTTAAGTTTGTACTCGGTCGTGGGGGGGCCGGAGCCTATCTCGGACGACAGAGGGCACAAGGCAGGGGAATACCCAGGATGTGGTGCCAGTACATCACAGGGCACACTTTTTGGGGCAATTTACTCAGCAGGCCGAATAATTGAGGCAGCAGTGTGTCTTTGGCCGGTGCGAGGAAAATGGAGTACCCGGAGAAAACCCACGTGGGCATGGGGAGAAGAACTGGAACTCCACACAAAGGCACCCGAGCTGGGAACCGAACCCGGGCCTTCTTGCTGTGAAGCGACAGCACTACTTACTGTGAATTCTTATTTGATTTATAGTCATTATTTTAATTCAGTGATGTTTTCTGATGTTGACATGCCTTTCTCTCTACAGCCATGTTGGATCGCTTTGTGACCCTCTGGTGAAAGGTGCTTTAGAAATGCAATTTTTATTGTTTGTATAGTAGCCTCAAGTTTCAGATGTTGACACCATTGTTATTGCTATGATTTTTATTCGTGTCATTGCAGAATTGCATTTTATCACTTTTGCTTTCATCGTTTGGGAGACCCAGGCCCTGCATACAGGACTCATTGTGACTATGAGTACTTCTGCCAGTATAAAAATGAAAAAAAAAACGACGAGAGGTTTTACTATTTCTGGCAATGATATAGGTGTTCAGATGTCAACACCTGTATGATTTCAAGAAATGGTTAAACCTCTTCTCGTTTTTACCGGACTCTTGTGGTCTCTTGAGCTCTCGCCTGGGTGAAACAAACTCCAAGCTGGAGATTCTCTCCCACCCCCAGGTGCTGCAGAACCTGGTGGACGAGGTGAGCTTTTACGTAAGCGTTCCCGCTGCGCTGCCCAAGCTCGCGGTGCTCAGGAACAAGCTCCACAACAAATTCCCCAAGGCCAGGCACGGTGAGATGGTGGAGATTGTGGAGACACGTCCGCGGGATGATGTTCCCCTGGGGGGGTTATTTCTTGTAAGTCAGTTATTTATGTTGGTGAGAAAGCGTCCCTGAAGCCTCTAGATTGTTTTTGTATTTCTGCACAATTGTGACCTAACGTGTGATCATACCTGCATCTAAATCTTAATTTCATTTGTTATTCATTAGCAGAAACTCTTGTTCAGGGCAACTTACATGATTATAGAGGTGTGAGAACACCATAGGTCGGCTAAGGGAAGGCAGCCGTGCAGTCAACAGGGGCCCAGGTTTGCCAGACACTGCGTTATGTAATGATGTTACAGGCCAATCAATTAATGAGATTTTTTTTTTAGATGTGGGAGGAAACCCATGCAGAACAGGGGGAGAGCACACAAACTCCACACAGAAAGATGCCTCAGCCGGGAATCGAACCGCCTCGGCCAGGGCCTTCTTTCTGTGAGGCGCAGATCTTATCACTGTGCCACCCTGCCGCTGGGTGGCAGAGTGGCTAGAATAATACCGCTAGATGAAGATTAAACAAATAGTACATAAAAATATCTACTTTTTCGTTTATTTTTTGAGACAAATGAACCAACATTCAACTTGTCAAAAGAACCTCTAGGTTAATAATAATAATGGCACTTCTAGAGCGCTTTTCACCCGGGGTCACAAAGCACTGCACAAAGCTGTGGAGAGGACGGCACATTAGAAACAACAACGACATATGAACAAATCAACAACATGTTTTTTTGTTTTACAAATCTAAGCTGTGGAGGGAACAGCATGTCAGCAATAACAGTATAAGCATTCAAGAGAAAGCCATGTCTGGTGTAGGCAAATCAGTTTGAAGGACAATGCATATACTAGCAAAGATTTTTGTTTGCTTCAAGTTATTGAATGTAAAAGTTTGCAGACTTTTTCCGACGAAAAAATATTTAATTTTAGATCATTTTGTGCAATAGATAAATGCAAAAGTAGACGTTTCGTCGGATTTGTTCAATGAAATTCTCTTAATATATTATGATGTTTTATATGAAAATCTGATCACATTTTAGTAAAAATGTATGCATAAATACTGAAAATGTTAAAGGCTTCACAAATGCTTTTTCTCACCACTGTAAGCTGGAAGGAACTGTTGAGCTATGTAGCTCCTTTTATAACAGTTGCCCTGCAGGGAGGGGTTAGCAAGTTACAACTTATCAGAGTACTGGGGACATTTTAGTCAGGATTATTAACCAAGGCAGTATGTCCCTGACCTGTTGGGGGAAATCGGAGTACCTGGCAAAGACCCATGCGGACATGGGGAGGGGGAGAACATGAACACTTCACACAGAAAGGTGGCATCGAACTCAGGGCATTCTTGCTGTGAAACAGCAGTGCTACTCACCGCACTACCGTCCCCACCCCCCCCAGGGCTGTGCTTACCTTTTGACAGGTGAGGATCCTCCTTAATAAGGGCCGAGCGTGCGGGCGTTGTGTTAACACACCTATGTGGACGCCGCTGTCACCAGATGGGTCACGTTTCCCTCGAGTAGCACGGCCACTCGTGGCCAGGCCGCCGAGCGAATGTTGTCGCTCCCGATCCCGTACGTCCATGGCCGCGCGCGGCCACGAGTCGCAGGTCCCTGCTCGCTCGGAGATGATTGCGCGCAGCACGGTTCTGTCGCTGTCCCATCATCCCCCGACTCACGGTGCCGGTCCCGTTGTGTGCCCGTCGCCCGCCCCTCCAGGCTCCGTAGGGACGGACATCCCCAGTATGCTAAAGCACTTTACCACGTGCCACGAGTACAAAGTGCTGTCCAGCGGAAGCTGTGTTACACGCATTGGCACGGTAAGCAACAACTGCAGCACATAAACAACAATACCGGCACAGTATACACCAATATCACGTAAATAGCGATAACACGAATTCCCTCTCTCCCCTCGGTTATGTTGGAGGCATCATTACTTTTTTATAAATACCTGATTGAGCTTCCAATGTGGGAGGAGAAAGTAATCAAAGAAAGAAAGAATGCTTGACACGGTTATCCCAAAGGAACTGCTGTGAAAAGCGATTCTCATATATCGAGCTGTGACCCCCACATCAGGACAACAATATGAAGGTCTCTGCTGTCAAAAAAATAAGCTTGGTGAACAACAACAATAACGACATACTAAATAACAATATATTAAATCTTAACACCTGAACTGCATCGTGGGCAAACTACAGGTAGACTCAGCCCTAAATAAACATCCGGTGTTGCTATCGTAGGTACGGTGCTGGCTCACTGCGGGGCCTTCCTGTGCTATGCCGGTCGCACGAGCCGCTCACTATGAGGACACTTGCTTCCAGCAGCTTGTGCGGGCTACACGGGGGATCTTTATCTTTGCCCTTGCCGAGCCGCATCCCTCTCGGCTCTCGCAGATGGACCAGACGGACGATCAACTGCTGGAGAACCTGGAGACACTCCTCGCCGACATATGCACGCGGCGCATATCCAGTCCCGGTATGGCACGGGGGTCGCGACCCCGGGTGGGATGTGGGGTGGGGGTCGTGACCCCGAGTCGTGACCCGGGCTTGTGGGAGATCGGAGGCCGAGAGGTCCTCCACCGTGGGCCTCGCACGAGGATATGCGTGTTGCTTTAATGTGATCAGTGATGCACCTCACCAATGCCTCTATAACTTGCCGCGTGTCGAGACTTCGCCACGGGGGAGGGGGGGGATGTGTGTCCGTGCCGTGAACCGTAACGACGACCTCGCTGTGCGCGTCTCACGAGCAGGCAGCTTCGTCACAGATGCCCACATCAACACGGCTATGAACGAGGAGCTTCCTTTCCACTTCGAGCCATTCCTGCCGAAGATCAAATCCAAGAAAGAGCCCAAGGAGGGAGTGCAGGCAGTGCCGACAGGGGGCGACGACCCCAACGTGAAGTGACGTGGAGCAGCATCCACCACTTGGGCCATCTCCGCCGCCGCCACTACGCCGGCTCCCCCGAGCTCACGGCTGGGACACCGCTCACACAAACACGATCCACATACCTCAAGATTCCACGACTGTATTCAAAGAAGTCCGCCATTGTGTGTTGTAATCACCGTTAAGATTTGCACAATCTTTGAAAATGTTCAACGTATTGCCGAGTCGGGCAGTCGCAGGTCATCGCCTCCGACTGCAGAAGTGTGGCCAGATCTCCAGACAAAGCGCGCCTTGAGACTTAACCTCTCCTGGCTGATCGTGTGCAGCGATATTATAGGAGGTTCCGTAGAATCACGATTCCCGAGTAGCGAGGCAAACCGTGGGGCCGGCTTGGACATGACAGCCTCATCAGCAAGGAACGTGTGTTTGAACATGGTGTTCCGGTATGTGGGAGGACATGTGAATGCTTGGAGAATACCCACTTATAAAGAGGGGGGACCATGTTACGCTCCAGCGTTGTCATGTACTCAATGTGATGAGAGGAATGCCTTCTCTTGCCGTGAAGCTGCGGCTGCATAAATGGGCATTAAAGAGAGGTCTTCGAGTTGAATTCACTTTGTCATTGTCAATAGACTGGTCACAGCCACTCACTGCTTACCCAGCAACTAACACTGCTCACCCAGCCTCTCAAACTGAGTGCTCTCCCTGCACCTCCCACTGCTCACACAGCTACTCACTGCTCACCCAGCCTCTCACTCAGCCTCTCACTGCTCGCCCAGCCACTCGCACTCACTGCTCACCCAGCCACTCGCACTGGCTGCTCACCCAGCCACTCGCACGGGCTGCTCACCCAGCCACTCACACTCACTGCTCACCTGGCTACTCACACTCACTGCTCACTCCGCGCCTCACCACGTAGTCCACTGAGTTACAAGAACCTTATTCCAGGTCACCGTTGCAGTGTCTCCATGGAGATGCTCAGAAACCCAAACATTGATACCTCCTGGTTCTGACAGCCCTCCTCCTCATCAAAGATACCGGTGGAACCATGAATCGCATCAGATCATCATCTCCTTCACAAATGTAAAATTAAACACAAGCCTCAGCCGTACCATTGTGGTCATGTCACCCAAACTATTGGGCGCTGTACATGGTGGTTTAGATTTCTACTGAGCCCGGACGCTCATTGCAAGCCGTTCTTTAATAGTATATGAACTCATATCCGCCATCTAGGGAACACGAGGGTTATCTAAAACAATGGGAAACGGTAACAATGTTAGGGGTTTAGTGACATGGGGCGGGGGGGGGACCAATTCTCGCTCTGCCGAATAATAATTCGCATTCCTCGAGCGCTTTTTTACCAGAGGGTTACAAAGCGCTACACAGAACTGTGGAGAGAACGGCATGTCAACATCGTCAAGACTAAATCAATAAAATTTTAATGACTGTAAATCAATGGAAGCAAAATAAATAAAATTATTGTTAAATCAAGAAATATGTGTTACCACTGCATAGACACCCTGCGTGATTTGGGGGACTGGGGTTCGAGCGTGGAGATCGAACCACGGGGGAGGGGGGAGGATTGAGGGTAAGGGGGTGGAGGCGCAGTACCTTCGTGAACCCGGGCCGGTTGAGCACGGACGACGCGTGGAGTCGCCACTCTGCCCACGAGCTGCTGCTGTTACGCGCGATCATCGCCGAGGCTGCGCAGTGGCGCCGACTCCGTCTCCTCGATCGCGTCCGGGAGGACGTCCAGCAGAGACCACGGAGACGGGGCGGTCATGAGATCGGCTCGCGTGGGTGCTGCTCGGTGGATTGTTGCATAGCAGCTCTGTGAGCCGCGGCTATGGTGTGGGGAGGCTTTAATCCAGCAGTGGATTTATCAAGGTTGGTGATAATCAAATGTAATTCCAGAGGTTTTAATACTGCATAAAACAGAACTTGTTCTCAAGTTGGAATTGTCCTGGTTCATTATCCAGAAATATCTGCACCCAGCACACCACATCCAGTACTCCTCTGGACGATGACTGGTTACCTGTCACGTGCTACCTATTTTAGATGGAAAACAATTCTCATCGAGCTGTGAAAATCTACATCAGTGCAGAAAAAGCTTGACCCTTTTCCACAACTATTCAGGTGCTAAGATGTTTTAACACCAAAGACAAATTTTTATAAAACATCAATAACCATACAATTTCGATAAAAATGTCTGGAGTCTGAATATCTTAACACCTGTATTATTTCCAGAATGAGTGAAGCCTTTTCTCTGTTTCATCATCTGTAAATAAAAATGCGTCTATTATTTGACTTGGATATTTGTGGTATGTATGGAACTTACGGTCACATCATCATTCTGGACAATGTACTCGAGTCACGCCATTGTTAACCAGTGAGCCGCGAGCGCCACCTCGTGGTCCATGGAGGCCACACTAAGGGGTCACTCGGTGGACCAACCTCTCCGCATCGCGGTGTCACATTGCACACAATATTGCACAAACGCAAGAAACGTGTGACCATTATCAGTTCCAAACGTAATCCTGTACACATTTGTGGTGGCTGGAGCCTATCTCGGCAGACAGGGTGCAAGTCAGGGCTATACCCTGATTGGACGCCAGTCCATCGCAGAGCACCGGGGCCAATTTAGTCGGCAGGCCAAGTAACCCAGGCATCAGGAGAATGTCTTTGGACTGCGGGAGTACGGGGCAGCGTATCCGGCGAAGTCCGACACGGGGAAAAAAAAACATGCAGCAGATTCCACGGAGAAAGGTGGCAGCTCTCGAGCTGGCAGCGCTACCCACACGCTCCCCGTGGGGCATCCACAAGCACGCGTCAAACATCTGTAAACGCAACGGAGATCGGCAAGAATCGTGTGGGCGATGTGTGGGTACGTCCAGTCAAACGACACGCGCGCACGCCAAGATTTTGCAACATAACCTTTAATAAAAGGCATCATAAAACTGGTTTATGTGATTTCTGGATGGGAGTTGTACAGCGAGTACCACTCAGGCAGACGCGCGCACGCGTGTGTGTTTTGTGCTAGACTGTACACATCGCCACGGTCGTTTCTGGGGGGTCCAGCTTTTAAATTTCTCGTTTCGTTTTCTTTTCTTATGAAGTCAAAACATTTCTTCTTTCCAAAAAAAAAAACGTGACGACTTTAATTAACAAAATAAATAACTGGACAAACAAGATATACGTAAAAGGGGGCAAAAGAAAAATCACTTTGAATTGGGATACAAAACAAGTTAAACCTTTCCAATATACAGCTGTTAACTTAAAACGATTCAATCCAAGCAGCAATTCGTTACAAAGAACCTTTCACGAGAAATACCAAAAATATGCAGTTAACCTGCTCTCTTTTAAGCGTCTAAAATAATACAACAGCGTGGGTTATATATAATATGTACACATGTGGGTTACGTCTATTTACAGGAGTGATTCATCTGTAAATAGTTTATTTAGTGAGTTTTATAAAAGGTAGTTTTTTTCAGGTGACGTTAGCAAGAAACAGTATAAAGGAAGGTTGGTTAACCGTGTGATTCCATAAAGTACTGATAAAAAGTTATATCTAGTTTCATAGACATGCTATTGTACATTTGTTTAAACTTTCAATTTTTTTACATTATTTTTATACGTTAAATATAATTATACTAACAGTAATAATATTAATGCCAGCACCAAATCTTAGGTTTTCAGATCAAATGCCATAACCCGCATGCACTACATCCCATCCTCGCTCGCTGACGACAGTCATGTTGCATACAAACGTAGAAACATTCGTGCACGACAGATAACGGCTGGTAAAAACGAGACCTGCAGTGGAACCACGCTTCTGTGCAATGCAATGCCCCTTTGAGGGTGTGGGTCCGCGCGCAATATATTTACGCGCTTATTAGTGTAGTGCAAGGTGGCGATTAATTCATTTCATTTACATTATTATTATAATTACTATTATCACTGCTGTGGTTGCTGTTGCAGTCATCGCTCGTCTAAAGGGAGGAGGGGAGTTCCTGCGTGCAGGCTGCCATGCGTCAAATGCTTCAGTCTTTTAAAAGGCATTCAGGAACGGGGGAGGGGGTGTGTGGAGGGGTAGGTTAACAAAAGTAACGTCAGGCATCACCACTACGGCCACGCGAAAGTGGGGAACTGGATTCTAAGCGACAGCGGGCCGCGGCGATCTTGGCCCAAGGAAACGCGAGTCCATGACTGGAATGGGGCCATGGGATGGAACGCGAGATTCGCACGCCGATGGCGACAATGGAAAAAGTGTGGAAAAACAAGGAAATAATTACAGAATAATAAAACCCCACCGGGATTGAACCAGCCTATCCCGAGTTGGCGTACGAGTGGCAAACTCAACGTTAAGGGCAAAGACCACGGTGGCATTCACACGAGTATCTAACGAGACTGCGGCCTACAACGGAGACACACACATTGTACGCAGAGCGAAAAGCACGATCACCCCGTGGCGATGAGCAGAAAATCTCTGAAATGGGGCAATTACTCATTAAACAGCTGACAGCAAATGGGAGATTTAAAGGAAGAACTGTGTTGCTATGTTGGGAGAGTAATTTAAACAAAACAATGTAAGAAATGTAAACTTTGTGATTTCAGGCGACAACATAACATAGGGAGACCGATCGATCGTGTAGCTCCTGTCCCAGGATCTGTATCCATTGTGGCCACTGATACACACTTTGTAAAGCCCTTTGTCAAACCACTGCTGGATGAAGGCCTCCCCACACCGCATCGGTCATGGGAGCCATTTGATCATACGTCTCCATGCTGGTCGGTGCGGGCTGGTGAGCTGGGTCACTTACAAACAGCGCAGGTGTCAATCACCACTGATGTTATCCGTGAACTGGGAATCTAACTCAGGTCGCTAGGTTCGTAGCACACTCATTACAAAAATCAAACCATGGACCGTGCACTCTCAATGGGGAGTGTGCAGACTGCAAATGTTACGAAAAAAAACACACCTAAGACTACAAAGCCATGATGTTAATTATTATAACTTCTATCTTGAGAGAGAGCGAGAGAAATTGTACTATAATTAAAATCCATGAATCAATGTGAACGGTTGATGGGAAGGAAGTAGCAGCAATGGGGCTGGAGCTGTGAATCCAGTTCACGCACTGCCTTGTCATGCTCTGAGCCAGCATGCAAGCATGCGTCTCAGCACAAACCCCCCGAATCCTCACGGCGACTGAGGCTCGGCTGAGGACAGCCACCCCTTGGCAAGGGGTCGGCGAGGGGTCGGCGAGGGGTTAAGTGAGGGGTTAAGTGAGGGGTCGGGTGAGGGGTCGGGAAGGTGTCGCTGAGCAGTTGGCGAGGGATCGGCACGGTATCGGCGAGTTGGCAGTCAGGGTGGAGTCGCCGCCGTTCGCTTGTTGCACCTCTGCCGGCGCCTAAATAACGAAGGACGGCTCCTCCATGGTGGCTCCTGCGTCTTGCACGCTGCGCAAACACAGCGGGGAGTGGGAGAGAGCAACAGCACTCAGGGGAGCGTTACTGGAGCCTCGAGTCACTCGTGGCGAGGACTGTGTCACTGGGTAGGGGAGGCTCGGCCTAAAAGCAATACGCTTAACCTGATGATAAAGAGACTTGTGTTGGTAAGCAGTGTTTCTGAGCGGTCCCCATAATTGTGTTTCCATCAGCATGTGTGTGTTCGTGACTGTGTACAAGAGCAGTGTTTTCAAAAATGTGTCTTTGTGAACAACGTTCGTGAGTGGTGTTCGTGAGTGGTGTTCATAAGCATGTGCTTACAAGCTGTGTGTTTGTGAGCGTGTGTTTACAAGCTGCGTGTTTGTGAGCGTGTGTTTACAAACTGGTGTTTGTGAGCGTGTGTTTACACGCTGAGCGTGTGTTTACAAGCTGCGTGTTTGTGAGCATGTGTTTACAAGCTGCGTGTTTGTGAGCGTGTGTTTACAAAGCTGCGTGTTTGTGAGCATGTGTTTACAAGCTGCGTATGTGTGAGCGCGTGTTTACAAGCTGGTGTTTGTGAGTGCGTGTTTACAAGCTGTGTGTTTGTGAGCGTGTGTTTACAAGCTGGTGTTTGTGAGCGTGTGTTTACACGCTGAGCGTGTGTTTACAAGCTGCGTGTTTGTGAGCGTGTGTTTACAAGCTGGTGTTTGTGAGCGTGTGTTTACAAGCTGGTGTTTGTGAGCGTGTGTTTACAAGCTGGTGTTTGTGAGCGTGTGTTTACACGCTGAGCGTGTGTTTACAAGCTGGTGTTTGTGAGCGTGTGTTTACAAA
>JAZEWT010000028.1:5106503-5129486 GCA_036362905.1 Mordacia mordax
CACACAATCACTCTTCCTCAGAGTAGACGTGTACACACTCTCACTCCTCCTCAGAGCAGACGTGTACACACTCTCACTCCTCCTCAGAGTAGACGTGTACACGCTCTCACTCCTCCTCAGAGTAGACGTGTACACGCAGTCACTCTTCCTCAGAGTAGACGTGTACACGCAGTCACTCTTCCTCAGAGCAGACGTGTACACACTCTCACTCCTCCTCAGAGCAGACGTGTACACACTCTCACTCCTCCTCAGAGCAGACGTGTACACGCAGTCACTCCTCCTCAGAGTACGCGCTGTGGGACCTCACGCCGCCTACTCAGACACAGCTTAATTGGCCGATGAGGGGATTTCAAACAAATGTTTCTATCCTTCATTTGTGCCCTTCACCTGTCGTTCTTGTTGCTTACACGCCATTCTTTCTACAGCTCTGTGCAGCACTGTGTGACCCTCGGGTGAAAAGCACTCTAGAAGTGCCATTGCTATTAATTTATTCCATCACTGCTTCAGTCAAGGAGGCCTCCCTGCTCAGCATCACTCGCCTCAATAAGGCGAGAGGTGTTGGAACGGTGTGTGGCCGCTAGGTGGTGCCAGGTATACACGTGTTTTACTTTTCTGGGTGGCAGCATAATCTATGATTTGAAATTCATTTCATTCGCCCGTGCACGAGGGCACTGCTACTACTGGCTTTTCAATTCAATGCAATGCAAATGGACACAGAGGGCATTGAAGAGAAAACGCCTGAGTGAGCTTCCTTGCAAATGTAGCAAAAAAGTCTTTTTGACGACTGTTAAATTGCCCCACATCATCTACGCTTGCATCGGGAAAGTGATCACAAAATAATGTAGAACCCCCTTCAGGTGCAAACGGTCTATTGCGAGGCCAAGAACCAGGTGTAAATGCCAATGATGTTAAGGCCCGCAGCTAGGAATCAAACTCTGCTTGAATCTGATCCGCTGGCATTACTGTTTGTAAACCCAGTACAGCTGTGCTAGTCTGCCGTCTAAAAGATAACATCAGAGTCTGGTATGTTAATCTACTCTCTAAAGACCCCTTCAGAGACTGAGCAAGTGTCTCTCCACATATAGACAGCCTTTCTCCTATACCAAGACAAAAAAGGACAGACACACACACATTTTGTGCGCGGCACGTCAATAGCGAGCCAGGAATGTGCAGCGCCACGAGACAGGAAGTGGTTGGGGGTGAGGACGTCAGGGGAGAGGGGCTCCCGAAAGCCCACACGGGGATGGCAGCTGCCAGGCAGCTCCTGCCACCCTTATGGATATAGACGGCACTTGCTCCGAGCCGCACACACAGACACCACCAAGATAGTTTAACCTCTGACCTGTTCCTGCAGCTTGCACAGCTCGGGGAGGGTCATGCCAAAAAAATCTCTAAATTCAAGCCCCCCCGTACACAGAGGTGCATGGTGGGAGCTTGAACAATGCCGTGATTGTGAGTTCAAACATATATTCGGTTTCGTGTCGCTGCGATCAGAATTTCTTGACTCGAATGGAAGGCTGCGAGTTCAATTCTCAGACAGAGTTGAATCGATCTATGGGCCTATACTCCAGTGAAAATAAAATGAGTGCCACTCTACGCAGCGACTGCTGGATGACCCCTGAAATAGCAACTGAGAATTCCAGCACTGACTCTGCGCCCAGGATCATTTGAGACGTAATCGAGATCAGGGTCCAATGAGATTTATTTTATCGCTTTGCAAGAAAGGCCTGGTCCAGCATATTGGTGTAGGAATATATACTTTTCAACAACTTTATGATTTAAGAGTTTTCCCCCCCCCCCCCTGCAAATGTTCTGAAATGGTTTAGGTTACTGAAATATAATGCCCCAATGCCACGGTGGTCTTTCACACCCACTGACTCAGAAGGTATTCATTGGAAGCTGAGCTGACATAGGGGAGGCTCAGGACAGATATTCGTCACAGGTGTTGGCCATGAGTGGGAATTGAACACTGGATGCCAAGTCTGTAGGGCACTACACTAACCTCTATGCCAACACTCACAAAATACACGTGCGCACGCACGCACAAGGGTGCTGGAATTTTCATGGAGACATTCTATAAGAGTGACCTCCAATTCGAGCAGCTGCATTGAACGGAAATGTTTAATTCGATGTGATCCTTACGAATGTAATGTTATTTTAACACCCGCCGCTGATAAAAATAAAAATCGCCACCAGCGAGACACCCCTGCAGCTTCCTCCCTAGCGAATGATCGCCCCTCCCTCCCATCGATCCCTTTAATGCAGGCCTCTGCAACTCGGTGAGGCATTATTATTAAAATTATTATATGACTTCGGTTGAGAGTGGATTTTAATTGTATGGCTGGGGTTAAAAGACAGCATCACCACATAATTGCTTGTTTTTTTAAAAATCACATTTTGGTGGCGAGGTCAAACATCAGCACTAGGAAGACAGAGGTGGCTGATGGTGTTATCCTGCTAACTGCATCGCCCTCTTGATTGTCGTGCCTGTCTAATTGGGCGCTCATGAACAGTAGTCGTCTCAACAGTGCCGGAATCGTGGAGGTCGCTGCGTGTTGTACGGTGAGATGTGGAACACAGCGGTGTGTTGTGATGATACAAAGTGGGGTGCGGTGGCGAATCGCAACGCCACGCGGTTAGTGTGGCACATTGTCGCACGGGGCAGGGTATGGTGCGGCATGATGCAGTACCGAAGACACGGTGTATCGGTGTAAAACGGAGTAGGGCGGTACACTGCAGCATGACATAACGCACCATGACACGAAGCTATGTGGCTCAGTGTGGCTGATGTTGTAAGATAGCGACAGCTGTAAGTCTGTGCTGGTGTAGATTTTCACGGCTCGACAGGAGGCTTTCTCTCAGGAGCTGTTTTATCATGATAGCCACGCACTACTATCACGAAATCTCAAAGAGCAATTCTGAACTGTAATTCTACACTGAGATAACTGCAGCGTATGGGACAGTGACAGAGGTGTCTGTCACAGTAAATGGAGCTGAGTGACGTGGAATAGTTCATTGCCGTGCAGCACTGTGCAGCGCCGTACGGAAAGGACAGCGTGGTGTGGGGTAGCATCATGGTATCGCACGGCATCACGCAGCATGGTACAGTGTGGCGTGGTTCCGCGTGGCGTGGTAATGCTGTGCGGTGCTGCAGTGTGGTACAGCGCTTTGGAGTTGGGGCATAGTGAGGTGCGGTGTGGTAAAGTTTGGCGAACCGTCATTTCATGAGGTTGGTACATTGTGGCAGAGCGTGATGTGGCTCGTTGAGGCACAGTGTAACGCGGTGTGTGCAGGGACTAGCAGGGAGTGGCGTTGTGTGGCACAGCATGGCACTGCGTGACATGGAGCTGTGTTATAGTGTGGCGCGACGTGGTGCTTTGTGGCATGGTGTAGCATACTGCGGGCGCAGTGTGGTACAGTGTGGAACTGCGTAGTGCTGTGGGACACTTTGGCAAAGTATGATGTTGTGTGGTGTTGTGTGGCAGCGTGTGGTGCGGTGTGGCACAACATGGTGCTGCGTGGCACAGTGTTGCATGGTGTGGTGCTGCGTGGCAGTTTGGCACGGCGTGGTGCTCTGTGGCACAGTGTGGTATGGTATAGTTTTGTGTGGTGCTGCGTGGCACAGCCTGGCATGGTGTGGTATTGTGTGGCACGGTGTGGGAAGGCGTGGTACTGTGTGGTAGAGCGTAGCATGGCGTGGTGCAGTGTGGCACAGTGTGACACGGTGTGGCACAGTGTGGTGCTGCGTGGCACAGCGTGGCACGGTACGGTGATGTCTCACTGGGCTGCGCCGTGGGCCAGGCGTGCCGCGACAGCAGATGTGGCGAGTCCGGGTCGTACGAGCCGAGGCTGTCCCCGTGGTCGCCCGTGGCGTCGCTCCGGCTCCGCGTCCCTGGCCTGCGCAGGGAGGCAGCGATGTCACCATCAACGTTAAGGGGGTCACTGAAATCAGAACTCCATATTTTCACATGTCGCGTTTTTTTAATTAAGAAAACGCAACCAACGCACATTCGGTATTGTGGCATGGCGGCGCAGTGAGCAACCAGAAGGCTGTGCGTTTGATCCCTGGCTTGGATGCCGCATCATTGCTTGGACTTATCACGTTCTCTCCGTGTCTGTGCGGGTCTTGCCGGGTACGCCAACGTGACGCTCTGCATGGGACCTGCACTGAAGCAGCACCCGGCACGCGTGCAGCCGTCGCCGTGCCGAGTGACCGCGCGCAAGCTGCGCGCACGCACGTGCGTGGAGTGCGCGTCCGTGTTCGTCTATGTGCAGGTCGTTCAAGTGGTTGTGCTTCAAACCCAGACAGCAGGGTGAGATTCCTGACTGTTCGATTCTCAGATGTCGCCGAATGCGGTGATGCGAACAGCGAATGTGGTCGTCTCCTACACCAGCGGATAATGAATTGTATCGATGGAGGAGGTATTTTCAAGGCCTTAAGATCATCTTCAGGTCCTGAATGCCTTCAACGTGGGAAGTTTAACGAATTGGAGGAATGCTTGCTATCCATGGCTGGCCCAGAAGAGCAGTTCTTAGGCACGTTTTTTTTTAAGTGAAGGTCACAGTGTACCTGCGGCCCTGGATCTCAATCCGTGGCCCACGGAGTAATGCTGCTGCTGGATCGAGCCCTCACATTGGCAAGTTCCCCATGGGGCTACTGGAGGGGCTCCCCGGTCTTACGTCTAACTAGCCGAGAAGTTGTTCTCTGCGCAGACATAATGCCCTGTACAGACACGCTTCTGCCTAGCTTAATTGGCCTGCTGAGTAAATTGCCCCAAAAAAGTGTGCCCTGCAATGTACTGGCATCACATCCTGGGTATTCCCCTGTCTTGCGCCCTCTGTCGGCCGGAATATGCAGTGTTTGGCAAACGTTGGCACCGGCTGAATGCATGGCTGCCTTCCCCTCACCTCTCTGTGTTTTTTTTCACTACACCTCTATAACGATGTGAGTATCTCTGGATAAGGGCCTTAGCTAAATAATAATTAATCGTAATAATAATAATACAGGCTGCCGTGACGTCAAACGCTTTGTGACCCAGTATCCAGAGTCACAATGCCCGGCATCTTCTTTCTTCCATAGACTTAAGAACACCCCACATTTACTTCTCTGCCCAGTACCCCCCTGTGGGTGGGCGAAGCCCCAGCGTGTAAGGTAATACCACTAAATTGCCAAGGTTACAGTAAGTAAGATGAAAAGCGTCGTTGTTTTAAAATCGGATTTAAACGGATTTACAGTATTTTTTTTTTACATTGTGTTTTTAAAGTTTTCTTTTTCTTTCTAATTGCTAGGTTACTTGAGCTATGGTTACTTTAGCCAGTGTATATATGTAAAACATAGCAACATAGGTTACTTGAGCTATGGGTACTTTAGCCAGTGTACATATGTAAAACATAGCAACATTGGTTACTTGAGTTGCATCGGATGAACATATTTCACATGAATTACATTTTTATGGAAAATAAATCCCTGCTATACCTCCAGATATTCCAGAACATACCTCAGACGTATAATGGGGACCACCAGTCCTCACTAAGCCATCTGCTGGCTCACTGACCAACCTCGACGTGAATGTACTTGCACTGCCGATCAACTCCCTACTATTCGGAAGAACACTATTGTCCATTTGAGCTTTGAAAGTGCCGTTTGTCACAGGCTGCTTGGCAATGTGGAGCCTCTGCCCTTTGGAGACTGGGTCTGCGGCTGGCACCTTAGAGCATCGGTGGAGGCGTGTGTGTCCCCGTGCGAACCCCCGAGCGCCAGCTCTGCCAGTGGGGAGAAGTCCAGGCTGGCCGAGCTGTTGCTGCATCGGTCACCGCTGTCGTAGCCGGACTCAATCCGCAGTAGTGGCCCGTTGAGCCAGTCTCGCTCCTCCTCGGCGTTCTCTGCACAAGCGGGTAGCACGGGCAGCACGGGGGGCAATATGGTTGGCATGGGCGGCACGGGTGAAAGGGTGGCAAGGGTGGAACGGCAGGTAATGGCCGAACAGACGGCATGGATGTAACTGGTGGAACTGGTGGCATAGGTGACAAGAGCGGTGAAACAGTTGACAAGGGCATAACATGATACAGGTGGAACAGGTGGGACGGGCAGAGCGGTGTCCGGTGGGAGAGCGGAGAGGGAACGTGCCACCACGGAGGGGAGCGCTCACAGGAGGACAGCCTCTCTACGTCACGCATGCGCGGTCCTGGCGGTTATTTGATTGTACCTCACCGCACTCGTCAGTGCGCGTTGGTGAAGGCGGGGAGCATCGAGTTTAGATTAAATACTGCAGAACACAATGTGGCCCTGCAGCAGCCTACTGTGCACATTATTCGGTTCAGTAGTCACCCACAAAGGCACTACCAAGACTGGTGCCTGCTTGGCTACCAATATACGATGAAAACGGGTGCACAATTCCCCAGTGAATTGTCTTTGGAGTCTACGTTTCACTGTGGCGGAACATATATTATGCGTTCGTCTGCCTGCCCATCCACAAACGCTTGATATGTTCTAAAAAAAACCCTCAAAACACATCAGAGTCCACTGGCCGCAGGCGCACAATACTCACGCACCACCTTCCCCCGCAACCTCTCTGCGCGGGTGTTAGTTCATAACAAGCAGTGGCATGTGCACGCTCGCGCCGACACACCAACACCGCTCATGCTCGTCGGGTTCCAAACTCGCATTGGCAGTGACAGATTAATTAGGGTTTTGCCAGCGCACGAGCGAGTTGTGAGCGAGTGGTGAGGAGCGAGCGGCGAGCGAGCAGGAACGGCGCTCGCTTTACCCCTGCCCTCAACCCGTGCATCTCAACGCCATGACGTCCGCCATGACGTCACGACATGTTTGATCAAGGTTGGCATTTGGCACTGCATAGGAGGGGGTGGCGTGGCTGTTCCCGTCATCTGTCCCTCAGTATGGTTAGACCATCACTACACCATGCGGCTAGAGAGGGTGCGGCAGAGGTTCATCACTTGTAACCGATGTTATCCATGTCCAGCAGCTATAACGCAGCTCACAGGATTCGTCCTGCAGAGTGTGCTGATCGCTATGCCACCCTCCTCTCCCGCGCCTCCTCCCACGAAGAGCACCAGCTTCGATCACGACACAGGTTGCACAGGGCATCTTGAAGATGCTAGCAAGGCCAGCAAGGCACACAAGTGCAGTGGCCAATATCAGGGCTTTGTCTGCTAACACATCTCTCTAGATACTCATTTGAGACTAAATTGACCTACAGGAGGCCCAGGATCAGTTCAGATAACAGTCACCAGTGCAGGGAATTAGTGATGATCAAAGCTGGGTCTTCAGACACGTAGCGCAGCGTGCTAATCACTACACACATTCACATAACCCCCCCCCTCCCCACACACACACACATATACGTGCACAGGCATCATTGAAAACTTACTTTCCCCAGCTTTTGGGAGCTTGGCATCGGCGTCTGCAGTCTTTCTCATTCTCTCCAGCTGATCCATCTTCCCGAGCACAGTGCCATTGGCTGGACCCCCTCCACCGCCAACGCCAATTCCTCCTCCGCCGTCCCCTCCAACCGCACCTGCGCCGCCACCTCCACCGACGCCACTACCGCTGCTGCTGGCTCCACTGCTGCTGCTGCCGCTGCTCACCACGCCACTACCGCCGCCCGTACCGGGCCGCACGGGGCTGCTTGCAGGCACCGCCGCTGCTGCGCTGCCCCGCTTTTCGCGCCGCTCGCAGAACACGCTGTCCACATTGAGCGCCTCACGGTTGGGTCGCCAGCCACGCGCTGTGCTGCGCTGTGACTTCCCCTCCGCCGAGCCCGACCTCGATTCTGTCTTGGTTTCACCGCTGGAGCCGCTGCCGCTCCCGCTGCTGCGCCGCCGCTGTTCTTTGTCAGCGCCGCCTGGAGTAGGTTTGGGCGTGCCGGACGCAGCAGTTGGCGCGGCCGCCGGAGCCGCCGCGTCTGCAGCGGTATTGGAGCGGTGGCCACCGCCGCTAGCGCTACTGCTGCCGCTGTCTTTGCACAGCGGCTCCTGCCGATGCTGCTGTTTGGTTTCCTGCTTCAGCTTCTGTTTGGCATCGTCTGACTTCTGCCGGGACCGTGACTTCTCCTTCAGAGCCTCCCCTGATTTCGGGTGAATGGGAACAGGTGGCAGGAGGCGGGAGGGATGGTGAGCGCGATTTACAACATCCCTCACCTGGGTGAGACGCTGAGCTTGGCAATCATGACATTGAGCGGGAGCGATGCCTCACACTCGTCTGAGGACTGACCTTATACCTCTGATTGTCGTTCCACGCAACCACTCAATCGCAGAGGCTAAGCATATCCCTGCTCGACTACCACCGAGTATTGTTCTTTTATATTGACGTCCCGAAAGCAACAAGATACCCACGGGTCACCAGCACAGACGCATAATCGACCGTGCTACTTCCTCCTCACGTCACGGAATTGCACACGACCACTCGCTCACGACGACGTCGCCACCACCCCTCCACCCCGTACCGTCGCTATGGTAACCCGACTGCGGCGCTGGATCTCCATCCCGGCCGACTCGTGCCGGCCGGCTCTGGCTGCGCTTCTTCTCGGCGCTGTTGCCCTTGTTGCCGCGCTGCTGCCGGTTACGTTCGTGTGATGGCGAGTCTGCAACGCCCGCGGGAGAAACACACGGTGGAGATAATATGAATCATAAATTCTACTTGCAATGCGCATAAACATCGTGAACCACGTGCGCGCTGACAAGTTCAGAGGCCGAGAGCCTCGCTCAGGGGTTACTGGTGTACGTTGGTGAAACGTTGGCTTTTTAGGAGTTTGTTTTTTTTAAGTAGTGCGGGATTTGCTCTGGCGAAATAGTGGCGACAGAGCACTCGAGGTTGTGGGTGCAGCGATGGAGAAAGCGGAGCTGTGCCAAGGTTGTGCGTGAGCGGGGTGCATGAAGCGAGGAACTGTGAGAGGTCTGTGTGGATTACACGGTGGCAGATCAGTGCTGTTTGGAAGCGATGCGGCGGCATATGGGGAGCCAGCACATTGTCTGATGCAATTTGCGGTGGATTGGTTTCGAACTCTGACGGACTGCATGTGCCCGGTTGGTTTGTGAGCGCTGTAGTTTGGTTCACTGTTGTTTAGAAAGGCCTGAGATGATTGTGTTAGTGTTCGAAACGGCTCGCGATGGCGATGTAGGGATCCGTTTGGGTGGAGAGTAGGTGACGGCGGAGCTGCCAGAGCCCACGTAGGTCGTGGTGATGGGGTCTGATGATGATGTTTTTGCGAGTGCTGAGCGGTCAAATGCTGTACCTAGGATTTTTTTATGTGAGGTGAGCGGGCGATGTGGGCATCGGCATTGGGGAGGTATTGGGGGAGCTGAGTGATAGCAACGTGTTGGTTGGTGCCGAGGAACAGTACAATTGATTTGTCTGGATTCTGGATTGAGCTGGAGGTGCTTGTGGAGGATCCACTGCTCTAGTGTAGGATTGTAGAGTCTTTGTGTTGTCAGTCGGGGTGAGGGTGGTGTAGAGCTGGATGTCGTCTGCGTACGTGTGGTGCAATTTGCTGTAGCTGTCGATGAGGTGGCTGAGTGGTGAAAAGTATTGGTGGTACTACAGAGCCCTGAGAGACCTCGCATGTGGATGTAGTGATGGGTGTTGTTGAGGTGCTCAGTTTGATGAACGTTGTTCTGCTTGAAAGGAAAGATGCAATGAGCTTGAGTGCAGTGTCAGTAATGCTGAAGTCGGGTGGAAAGGTGGTCGAGTAGGACATTGATGAGTGTGGTTTCGGTGGAGTGTGGTGAGCGATACACGGATTGGACTGAAGTTAGGCGAGGAGGTGATGTGGTGCTGTATGCGTGTGAGGATGAGGCGTTCAATGATTTTGGAGAATGCGGATTGGTTGGTAAAGAGACGGTAGTTGGCAGGGACGTGGGGATCCAGTGCTGGGTTCTTAAATAATTGACTGATTTGGCGAGAGTGGTGAAAGCAGCGTCAACGAGTGTGGTGATGATGTCGGTGAACTGTGCAGAGCAGTGCTTGAGTGCGGAGTTGGGAGCGGTGTCCAGTGGTGAGTTCTTAGTTCTGGTTTCGATGCATTTCAGTGTTTCTTAGATTGTGCGTGGCTGGAGGGTGGAGAAGGTATTGCATGGGCGAGATTTAATACTGTTTTGTTGGATGGTAGAATGCCGGTGGCCAGAATGTTGAGTTTCCTTATGTTGTGGTGATTGAAACTGGTGATTCGGATTCAGGCATGGACGTGGTTGTGTGGTTGGTGGTGAAAAAGTGTTTTATGGTCGGCCAGAGTTCTCGTGGGTTGTTTGCGCAAGCGGAGATTTGTTTGGAAAGATGCGTCTTGAATGTTGCGTTGATGAGTGCGTTGGTTGATTTGCAAGCGTGGCTATAGGCGAGTCTGTCATGTTCTGTACCTGATAGTTTGTAGACCTGTTCAGTCTGCACCTGTGTCGTTTCACTGAGATCGCGGTAGGAGTTAGCCGGCTTGTTTTTTGTGAGCGAGGGAGAAAAGTAAAGTTTTGTATTGGCGCGAGCGTGTGATGAGGTCGGTGTTAAGCTGCTGGGCAAGAGCAGTAAGATCTTATATGAATGTGGTTAATGATGGGGCTAAGCAGAGCGCCTTCTTGTTTTTTTTCTAAGCTGAGGTCGCTAAGATTGGACAATGTAATAGTTGTTGTTTGATTGCTGAGGTGCCAGTAGAGCACGAATGGTAATGAGGTGGTGGTTGATGTGTGCAGTGAACTGTGGTTGACTGTAGGGCCTCATCTCGGGGATCAAAAGGTCAAGGGTACTGAAGAGTCCCATAGTGGGTGTGCGTGTCAGGTCGGTGTTGAGTGCGCGGAGACTGTCGGTCGAGAGAAGCGTGCCGAGGCGACCATCACTGTGTGTCAGTGCGGCCTGGATAGTTGAAATCTCTTGCAATGATGAAAGATGTGCCGTGTGCTTGAAAGTGGTCAAATAAAGTAAGCGAGGTCAGTGAGAAACGCTGTGCAGTTTTAGTCAGGCGGGCGGTAGAGGAGGATAATATAGATGCGTGTGGTGTTGAGCGTGATTTTGATCGGTGCTATTTCACAGGATTGAGGGATGAGAGGTAGGTATAGTGGTTTGATGTTTAAGAGTGGGAGTTAAAAACGCCCACTCGGCCACCTCCTCTGCCACCAGAGGGTCTGGGGAAGAGGAGGGCTCTATGTACGGGCGAGGAGGGCAATGTTGGTGAGGACAGTAGTCAGGTGGTTAAGTTGTATCCAGGTTTTTGTTCTGAGTAGAAAGTCTATGTTGTGCTCTGTGATTGGGTCTCGGATGAGTGCTGCTGTGTGGAGTGCAGCGTGGAGCTAGCGTATAGTGTCGATGGTCTGGAGTGGTACAGAGCAGGGTTCGGCAAAATATGGCACGTGTGCATGGCACACAAGATAACTTCGAGTGGCACCCACAATCAAAGTCTAGTTAACGACGAAGAAATAAAGTGGAAAAAACACGCTAAACTATTCCTGACCACTTTGTAAATATATAATCCTAACACCGAATGAGAGGTCTTTTACGTAAAAAGTAAGATTGTTTTGTTTTATTTAATTCATTACACTTCCGGGGGGCGAGCCGATCTTGACTGGAAGGAGAGCTCGCATTACGTGTCACTAATCACTGATCGCATCTCTTACACTACTGGAAAGCCAAGCCGGGCAAGGGCAAGGATCATAGTAAGTGGAAAGGTCTGCCTTTAAATTTATTTATTAAACTGCTAAAATGTAAAAAGAGCTGTGAATGATCTTTAATAAGTAAATATAGCACACGATTCTAAAATAAATAGTAAATATGTTAACTCCTGGCACCCCAGATGTGAAAGATTGCCGACCTCTGGTCCAGACCATGGAACGTTTATAGTGTCGGTGGTTTACTGAACGGATAGTCTAGAGTAGATGGTTATTGAGTCAATGGTCTGGAGAGTTGATGGCCTACTGAATCGATGGTTAATTTCATCAGCAAGAGAGGCGATGGTCGAGTTCATGATCTAGAGAGCCAATAGTTGACCGCACAGATTGGCCTCGTCAGCACACAGCGTAAAAGTGCTCATGTTTTACCGGCGGTCTTGCCTCCGCTAGCACTGCTTGCGGTAGTGGCGGTGACGGTGCTCGCGGTAGCGACGGCGTGCGGTGCATCGTGGCCTGCGTTGTGGATCACGGTCGTCTGCGAGTCAGACGAATCCGAGTGCGGCTGCAGCAGACACTCGTTGGACGAGTCCGTTTTGGAGTCGCTGGAGATGGACGGCTCCCGACCTGGACTTTCACAAAAACAGTGTTGGAGCTCAGCGGATGAACGAGGCAGAGGAACTCATAACTAGCACAGACAACACACATTTAAATAATGCACCACCAGAGGACAGTGCGGCTGATGGGATGTGTAAAAAATACTTTAATATTGATGCGGAGTGGTATTGCAGTGGTTAGGGCACTGTGCTATAATATCAGTGACCTGAGTTTGATTCCCGTTCACGGCCAACACATATGACGATTTTATGAACCGGCCCTAGGCCTTCTCTAGGTCCACTCAGCCTCAAATACGTGTGTAATCATCGCCACTAGGTAGACATAAGTGAGATAGGTGCTCGCCACGAACCCACTCGTGTGCCGTGTGGTTCTTTACAACGCTTGCAAACAGCACTACACCCCCAATCGTTTGTTAAAGCAATACGGAGGATTTTTCTCCTTGTTTCTTCGGGTGCATTGGTGTGTGTTGTTGTGTGTTCACATGCACTGTAAGTCGTGTGTGCATTGTGTGCATTGGTGCGTGTTGGTATGAGTTGTGTATATTGTGCAAGCTGGTAAGTTGGCGTGTCTTTGTATGTATTGCTTGTGTACAGGGTGTGTATTTTGTGTCGTTGCGTGCCGGCATGCGTGGCAGCCGCACCAGAGTCCACGCTGCCGAAGCGCTGACGGCTGGGCCCCAGCCACATGGTCTCCGTTGGCGCCTCAGACGTGGACACAGGGCAGCCCTTGGGGTCGGCGTAGAGGAGCAGCAGGGGCTGGTAGTGGTTTCTGATGCACTTGGACACGACCTCTTTCCACTTGGAGCCGACCTGCAGCAGGCACAATGGGCTCAGCGCGAGACTCGCATCACTCACAAGAGTCGCACTGCCATCCGAGGTCCAGAGTAAAAGCAGACCGAGTAAGCGATGACGCGGCGCTTGCCAATTCAGTCGGGTGTTTCGCTCACTGATGCGTAGCGGCGATTTTCCAATCTCCCTATCACTCTTCTGTCATTCCTAGCACGGCCAGTGGTCCCACAGACGTCACTCGTTGACTCTTCAACAGTGACTTCTTCATCTCATCCTTACTTCGCTCGTACACAAAAGGTCAGATCGCTACGCGACGCATCACCGCACAACTTGAGAGTACACGACGCGACGCTGCACAGCTCGAGAGCACGCCAGGCGGCACAGCTTGAGATCACGTGATGCTGCACAGCTCGAGCAGACGCCACGCATCGCTGCGCAGCTCGAGAGCACGCCACGCATCACGGCCGCACAGCACGGCGCGCACCGTGGAGCAACGGCCTTACAGCGCAGACCCTGGGCTCCCAAGGCTGGAGGGGATGGGCTGTTGGACTGAATCCAGTGTGCACCGGGGATCTGCGTTAACGCTCCAACGACAGTATGTCACGCGCATCCATGCACGCGCGCGCAAGCCTTGCGCTGCATTGCCATGGTGCCCGAGCAAGACGTTGTTCTGAGCGGACGATGCTCAATCTCAGCGGCTGTCGTTCTCACTTGAAGATGACGTGACCAACCCATTGATTTGACACGTATGTCAAATCAATCGCTGTCGTCACCATGAAGCCCTTGCAATGAAGTAATTCGTAACATTGTATTTCCCAAGCGCACGCCTTGTATTTCCCAAGGAGACGCCTGCATTAGTGTTAAACAGAGTTCCACGTATCACTATAAATACGATGTAAGGAACCGGCCTGACATCGTGAGCAGACTCATTTCGAGCACGAATCTAGAGACTCAGCGAGGCTCTCCTGCATCAAGAAGAACACCATTGTTATTTATGTACACACAAATATAAATGCATGCACATGTAAACACACACACGCACACATCGTGCCTAAGAGGTACACGTCAAGGTCTCTAATCCGAGTTTATAATCAATGGATTTGCGCTGAACGTTTGAGGCATGGATTATTTTGTTCCACACGGGTCAATTTCGATCCACGGATAATCCAATTTACGGATAATTGGAATTGGGGCGAATGTGCATGTGTGTAGGTGTTTACGTGCGTGTCTGCAAGCGTGTCTGCAAGCGTATTATATGACATGATCTGGAATAGATCCTCACTGTGACAGACAAGTGTACAGCAGCTGTTGTCTTGCATTCTGGATGTTGTTTTCATAGCTCCTCACATAAGAGCTGAGTCAGGTCCTAAACTTATAAACGCTGTTACGAACACATTAACAACTTAATTCATTATTCATACCCGCTTAATCCTGTACAGGGTCGTGGAGGGCCGCAGTCTAAGCTGGCAGACATAGGGCACAAGGCAGTTTTTTACCCATGATGGGATGCCAATAAATCACAGGGTAATGGAGGCCAACTTAGTCACCTGGCCAGTTAACCTAGGCAGCGGCAGCAGCAGAAACTCGCGGAGACACAGGAAGAACATTCAAATTCCACGCAGACACACACCCAACCGGGGAATCTCTGGGATTTCTTGCTGTGAGGCGCCACATGCTACTTTCATACATGTACTCATATGTAAAAGCGACACACACGTGACAGTGTGCGTGCATTGCACAGGAGACCACTCCGAGCTACGGGAGCAGCTGGTGGTGGCGGCCACCCTCCAGCGACGGTGTGAGGTGTGCAAACGATGCTCGCTGCAACGGGCAACGTCTGGTGTTAAAGCAAGGCATGTTGGCATGGCGGGAGGCTGTGGATGACGCATCTGCCAGTAGCTCCCCCCCCTCCCGCCCCGCAGAAGTCGGTTAACTCATAACATCTGGGTCTGTCCTGCGACCTGCCAGCAAGTCCCATGCCCCCAAGGAGTACCTAGGCTGGCACAAGTGCCCAGATAATGCCATCATCACTTAGTAGGGAGTGGCAGCTGCTGCTGCTGCTGTGTACTGTGTGTCAGGATAGGGGATGCACAGAGGTACTGTGTCAGTGTACATCTGAGTTGGTTTTATAACTGAATACTTTAATAATCAATAGATAGTTTCTGTATACGTCAGCGTGCATACTACATGTAGAAATGTTAGATGCACGCACTTCATGTGCATGAACAGACATGTTAAGTGCGTGCAAGCTGTGTGTAGGCACACGTGTGTAGCGCACAGTATATGTGCGTCTATGCGTGCATAGACACCGGCTGTGCTTCAAACTCACACAGCGGGGTTAGATTCCTCAATGTGCATATTGTTGTGTTTATCCCGCATCTGAGAATGGCACTGCGGATGTGGCCGTCTCCTATACCATGCTGACAATGAAGTGCAGTGCTGATGTTGGTTTTCATGGCTGAATGTATGAGAATTGCTCCAAAAGAGCTGCTATATTGGCATAGATGTGGCAAGCATTCACGCTCTCTGCTTTGCGACGTTTCACCTCCCACAATGGAGGCATCTTCAAGAGGAAACAGGAGGAACGCTCACCATGGCTACTCCAGAAGAACAGCTCCTAAGAGCAGTTCCTCAATGATGAGGAGCTCACAGTACAACGGCGACCACGTGTTTCAAACCATGGCCCGCCGAGCACAATTTGAGATATTCGCTACGAGGCTACTCAACAACTCCCACACGCGAGCGTACAAAGGTTACTGAGCCACCTGCCACTGACACGACAGGAAGACGACCGGTGGCACGGCTGATCTGGGCTTTTGGTCTGAGCCTCCCCTAGGTCTACTCAGGCTGAAATGAGTTAGAGCACAAACGGAGACCCTCAATGACAAACCGCATCACCAGATCGCCAATTGCCCCCCACGGGTGTGTGCGCTCTCTAAAACAAACGCCGTCCGCAGGGTGGTGGTGGCGGCGGCGCTGGGGTTACCTCTTTGACCTCCGCATCGTCGAAGTAGATCCACTTGCGCAGGCGCGTGTGGTAGAAGAAGGTGGAGTAGTGATGGCCGTAGTAGCACACCATACCGACCAGCCATAGCTCCGTACGCTTCGCCTTGTCGTCCGTCACGCGGTAAAACAGCTGCCGTCGCCACGACGGAATGGGTGAAGGTTTGGGAGGGGGTAGGCGGTGCGGGTAGGTAGGGGTGGGGGTGGGGAGGCAGTATGTTGGAGAGGGTTTGCAGGTGTGTGGTGAGTGGGTGGGGTGTGTGAGCAGGCAGAGGGAGCATCGGCAGGAAGGAGAGAGTGAGAGAGAGAAAGGGAATTAACAAATGAGCGCTGGCTTTTAAAATGCCAGCAATGAATTAGAGGGCACTCTGTGATCAGTGCGGGGGATGATGTGGGCGCAGGGCCTGGGACACTCGCTCACTGCCACTCGGCCGCCAATCGACAGCTCTCGCCCGAGACAGTCACATTAACTGAATGCCTTGGCCACGGCCGATGCCAGCAGCGTGAAAAACCCGGCCCGGCTCATTTCACTAATGGAGCCGGAGGATGGGTTATTAAACAGATAACGGTGATACCAAACGTTTAATTGATATCTGCGATATCCAAATGTTTACGCAATGAAATCTACGCTCAATGTTTAAGATGATATCTCAGAATGACTGCCTGCTTGGAATGTTTCATTACTTGTGGAGTTGTGTGTTTTTTCTTGCGTGGGCAGGATCTGGAAATGCCTGGAGAAAACCTACGCAAATGAGAGGAGTGCACTCGCAACCCACGGCACAGATGGCTTCACGGAAACCTCAGACACTAATTAAAAAAAAACCTCATTTATACTGCCTGCTTTGAATGATGATCATTCCGCAATTATGGGGAGGCGGTAGTTTGCAATGCCACTCAATGGGATCACGGTTTCACCGTAAGGAACCCCGGTGCTATAATCTCACTTTACACGGAGGAGGGCCTTTTCTCAGAAATGGGTGACTGTAAAAAAATTATAAATTCTGCGTTGTCTGGTCTGCTATCGGGCTTGCTGTCTGATCTGATCTTTGGTCTATCTGGCGTGATTTCTGGTTTTACATCAGGTCTGCTATATGGTAGGCTGTCTGGTCTGCCGGCAGGTCTATCTGGTTTGACGTCCAGTTTTATATCAGGTCTGCTGTCTGGTCGGCTGTCTGCTGTTTTGCAGTTCACCTCCAATTTCATGTCTGCGGATGCCGTGTGTAATGCTGCAAATTGACGTCAGTTCGAGATGCTGTGTCTTTTTTACGTTGACAAATTGCTTGCAAATTACCTAAACGAGTTAGATCACAGAGCAGCAGCAGGCCCACTATGTGCAGGGTTCACCGTTCTGAGAATCAGCACTCTGCTGTAGGAACGGTACACACCCAACATACTAGATTATCATTATTACATTACTTCCTCCTTGCTGCGTAGCAAGGAAACACGTTTCCAGCCGCAACAGGGGGAGTCTGAAACAAAAAGTTTCCCCGTCTTTACAACTGTGCTGCTGATTTTAACGATGGTACTGATGTTACTGCTACTACTACTGCTGCTGTTACTACAGTGCCGGAAGATGGTACTGATGTTACCCCTGCTACTACTTACAATGTTAGCGGTGTTAGTACTACTGCCACCGATGCTTCTGCTGCTGCTGAAACTAATATTGCTTCTGCTCGTACTGCTGCTGTTATGGCTTTCACCGCCACTGCTGCTGATACTGTTGCTCAGGATACTGCCGCCGACACGTGCGTGGTGGTCGCGGTAGCAGCAGCCGCGCTACGGATGCTCACCTCGGAGAGCTGCAGCCGCGTGCCCAGGCTGCGGATGACATCCTCAGAGAGGTCCGAGTTCTCAGAGTCCCACACAAGTCCCAGCGTCACGATCTCCGGGGAGTTCATCAGCACCTTGCGCAGACGCACCTGCCGCTCGCCGCAATTGCTCTGAAATCGCGTCAAGAAGGGGGGAGGGGAATCCCCAAGCGTCACCAGTCAGTGATTGTACAGGAACCCCTTGCTATACGTTGTCTCATTATGCATCGTTTCGTATATATGTTGCCAGTGAATTAGGGAACATATTTCATTCCGGTTTTCAATACACTCTCGCATCACTTAGAAAACTTGACTTTTTTTGTCACCATGCAATCCACATCAGCCACCATCAACACCTCGCTACACTACTCACTTCAACGCAATCCTGCGCACTACGCGGGTCACCGCAGGACCTTTCTCACACAACGTGCTCGCACACAACCTTCACAGAACGCTGCAACTGCATCACTGCACCTACAACTTGGAATACCTCTCCGACTTCGCCAAATTGAATCCCCACAACGTTCAACCAGCACGTAAATAGATATTCACCGATGCAAACAAAAAATACTGGACGAGGCTTTGCGACTCCGAATCTATGTCTGCACTGTGAAAATTGTGCGCATTACAAGTTATAATTAATATTACGAGTGTTACGCATTGAACACATTCAATGTGCTTTAAAAAAAAAAACTAACAATGTATGCAGTGAAAATTTACTATTTTTCTATGTGTCACCGTATTGTGCATGCAAAGCGCATACCATCAAAATCCCTGAACTACACACTCGGCTACCGTCTGCTAGACCGTAGTTTAGTGTCGTCATTGCAACATGTGTTAGTTGAGAGTATAGGGAGGGCACAGAAAGATTGAAGAAAAGCAGACAATACATGACGGTAGTTGCGCTGATGATCATGCTGTTTAATGGTCTACGGGCTTGTCAATGAACCCATTCATTCCGAGTTCATCTCATCTCTGTTAGAAACTGCTTAGTCCGGTACAGGTGTGCGGTAAGCCAGAGCCTATCCCGGCAGACACAGGGCGCAAGGCATGGATACACCCACGATTGGACGCCAGTCCATCACCAAGCACTGCGGGCAATTTAGTCTGCAAGCCAATAAACCTTTGCAGCAGGATGTTTTTTGGACTGTGGGAGGAAACCGGAGTGCCCGGCGAAAACCAACGCGGACACGGGGAGAGAACATGCAAACAGCACACAGAAAGGCACCCGAGCCGAGATTCGAACCCGGGACCTTCTTGCTGTGAGGTGACAGCGCTACCCACTGGGCCACCGTGCCGCCCCTCACTCCGAGTTGACAGTTCAATAACAGCAGCCACGGGCGAGCATCACGGGCAGATCATCCGAATGTGTCTGTCTGCCATAAAGGGAACAAGGGAGATGTAAGGACATTATTTATCTGCACGTTACTGGGCAATAAGATATATTTTCTTTTTTTAAGGACCAAATGCAAAGCGTTTGCCATGGTATGCCACAGGTTTCCTCCAAATCCCAACACTTGAAAAGGAATCTGGACAAATGTCAATGCCTTAATTAGAAAATGATAAAATTAATCCCGATGTACAGCTCCCATATGCGTGACGGGAGAGTCAAGATGTTCGATGGGACATCTGTTTTGGTGGTCCACGTTCCTTTAGGCACAAACTCCACACACTACCATGGTGGGGGCCAATCTCTTTGTGCACACAAAAGCCACGGTTGGTGTCCCACGAATGTGCTGATGTAGGTTTTCGTGCCTCCCAACGTGGGAGGTGTAACATCCCCAAGGAGACAGGAGAGACAATCGACGCAGATATCCCGAAAGTGCAGCTCCTAAGATCAAGTCCATCAAATGTTAATCGTACCTTTACTTCGTCTCTTTTGGGTTTATCGACTACAAGATGTGGAATCCCTGCACTGGGGAACCACCCCACAGTGAGAGAAGTCACAAATCCACTGCTGAGATCGCATCACGTGACATATTACCCACATTAGCGCAGGGCTGCACTTCCCTCTCCACATATAATGGTGTCAGAGCTGAACATTGGCCACACCGAAGGCAAACTGAACATGATTCGATTTTATTTGGACCGTAACTGATGCTTAGACTGAGACCATCAACTCACTGCACTTGAAAAGCTAGTTGATTACTCTACAGTGTCAGGGCCATGGTGATGTTTTGACTCACTGCTGTGACCGCCGACCACACGGTCACCTCACTTGGAACGGAAATAATCTGGTCAAGTCTCGACACACAACCACCAGGCGTATCAATCCACAACCCAGGACTCAAAACCAGCCAAGTGGTCTATCATCCTATCCGGCCCGGACATTTCCGACACCACAACACCAGTCTATCGCAGCTGATGAGACGCGCCGCCCAAGGGAACATTCCGACAGGAGAAACAGAGTGACGACACGAGTGTGGGATGCGGGCCGTGAGCGGTCAGGGTCGCGCCGGAAGGGATTCCGGGCCGCGTGCAGGGTTGCACGCATGGGCCCCGGCGGCCCACGTGCGTTGGCTAGCGGTGTTGATTGAGTTGTTGGGGGGGTCACAGGTGTCGGGGTCAATGGGTGTCTCACGCCCCGCTCACTCCACTTGCTCCTAATGATCAGATATTGATTGGGTGCCTGTGCCGGTAGTTACCTATGTTTATTACAGAGTATTTTGCCAACTTGGGTCGCACGCGATCATCGCTACTATGGGGGGAGGATTGGGACAGCGCCTGTGCTTGATTTTGTTGCAGAGAGATGATAACGTGGGCAGGCAAATATTCCGAAGGATAAAAACTTAAAGATCATCTGTAGATCCTTAATAGACCTTTGGGTAAGTGCTGTTATCTGGCATCTATGAAGACTGGCATGGCACATGACCTAGTGGGTGGTCCACACCAAGCCGATGTTTATACACAGCACCAGGTACTCATTTTATGCCGAGTCAACCTTGGGGAGGCCGAGAACCCGTTCAGACATTCACAACCGATGTTGTTGTGAGCGGGAATTGAACTCAAATCGGCGGTTTCATAGCGCAGTGCGGCTAAACCACAACAGATACCACTTAATGCACAGATATGTTCACAAGGGTCACTTGATATCTTATTCAAATCGGATGAGGGCCCGTTGAGACTCGGGTGTCTCTTGCAATAGAATTATAAAGACGTGGGCCTAATGCATCTTTTAAAATGCAATTAGAAAACACATCTGTGCAGAGACACAAAAAAAATCTATTATGATCACAAAACCCGACATGAAGAACTGTAACATCGGTAAATAATAAAAAAATCCACATTATTTGTACGTGGGCATCATGTTGTCATGCCAAGTAGCGCTGTTGCCTCATGGAAAAAAAGGACCCAGGTTCTATTCCCAGTTCAGGTGCCTATGTGTGTGTAATTTCCATGTTCTCCCCATGTTTGCTTGAGTTTTCACCGGTTTCTTCCCACAGTCTGAGGCTATGCTGTTTTTGCCTAGGTTAATTGGCCTCCTCACTAAATTTCCCCCAGTGTCCTGTGATGATAGATCCTTTTTCATTCATTCGTTATCAACACCCGCTTAATCCTATACAGGGTCAAGGGGGCCGGAGCCTATCCCGGCCAACAGAGGACGAAAGGCAGGGGTAATACCTCGTATCACCAGGAGATTGTAGGGCACACTTTTTTGGGGCAATTTTTACAGCAGGCCAATAAACCTAAGTAGCTGCATGTTTTTGGACGGTGGGAGGAAACCGGATTACCTGACGAAAACCTACACGGGCACAGGGAGATCATGCAAACTGCACACAGAAAGGCACCCGAGCCGGGAATTGAACCCGAGACGACAGCACGACTCACGGCGCAAGATAATAGATGTTTGCTATTCCAGCAGAAAGTACACAGCGAGCTTGCAACCTTTAGATGCGGGATTCCTGCGGCACAACAAAACGTCCAAACTAGCGTAACACACATAACCAAAGGACATTAATGAAACTCTAACCCTAATCATAAGCATAAACAGTAACACGGAGGAATGCACAATTAAAAAATATCACAACACCAACTTGTACAAAGATAAAACCCCAACCATAATCATGAAGTCAGCAGTAGCCACTCAAGACTGCACAGCACAATTAATTAATAACGGACAAAGATGAGCAACAGTGCAACAGTGGCATTGAAGACTATTTAGTTTTTCAGTAACAACAAAAGCAAGGCGCATATGCAACCATTCAAAAAAACCAATCAACTTATGCAAATGCAACTGGGCCGAAAATGTGATATCTAATGGGATATATAGAGTAATGACGATGGGAGTGACTGTAGCTTCACGTTCACGGCAGTAATGATCCCAAACTGAGGATCAGCCGCCACAAAAGCCTTTTCCCCAAATGTTGATGTGCATCTCGGAACATCCTGCGTATATGGCTCGCTTCCTGCATCTGCCAGGACAGGCTCCATATTCACTGTGATCCTCGAGAGCAGTGGTTTTAAAAGTGCGAGTCGCGATCACGTGCTTGGTCTACGTAAGTCAAGCCTTGGGTTATCTTCCTCGCTCAAATGTAAACGTATTATGATTTAATGTACTGACAGCTAATGTCAAACGATGTTGTCGGATTGTGGGCGCAAATATTTATTTGCAACTGGGTCACAAAAAAAGTAAAAAAAATAATCACTGCCATGGAGGATTCAGAGGGGACTAATAATGAATTCACTATTGCACAGGGTGGTCCTGATGTCGTAACCCCCATTTAATTAATGCCTAATAGGATTTCCTTTGCTTATACATTGCAATTACACATAACTCTTATTTATTTCTGATTAATAAAGTTCGTGTCATTTTTATTATTTATATTGCTTCCATTACATTACATTACACACTCATTGTTAAACAAACGAGGGTACGGGGGCAGGGGGGGTGCGTAGGACGGAGATGGATGCGTGATTCCCACGGGGTTCACAGAGCAAGCACCGCACCGTGGGATCGGTTCCGCTGGGATGCGGAGTCCAGGAAAAACACGCTCGGTGCGAGCTGACGCTCCGGCGGAGAGAGGGGGATCACGCGGAGCGAGGGGGGGGTCACGTGGTGTGAGAGGAGAGTCACGCAGAGCGAGAGGGGAGTCACGTGGTGTGAGAGGAGAGTCACGCAGAGCGAGAGGGGAGTCACGTGGTGTGAGAGGGGAGTTACGCAGAGCGAG
>JAZEWT010000028.1:5143039-5157680 GCA_036362905.1 Mordacia mordax
GCCACATTGCCACGGCGATGCCGCGGCTGTTACGCGCGCACCACAGTGCTGGGCAGCACTGACTGAGGACTGCGCGCGTGCGCGTGCGCGCATTACATAACGCGACTTGACATTAATAATATGTTGGTAAAAATTGACTCATTAATGATGCATGACAGCTAAGGACACCGCGGATGAATAGGCTACGTGTGCAGATGCGCGCGTTAGCTAACGAAGACATTCGGGAGACAATTTAAACTGTGCACGCTGTCGGGCCACGCTGATTTAAGGGCAATTTATTATTCGATGCAGGGCAAACGTGACGCGTGAATTACAGCCCAGGCAGATTAAGGGCACTTCACACTGCAATTTCCAACGCTGGCATTCCCAACGGCACAGCGCGCACACAGCCATCGTCTGCATCGCTCGGGGGCCGGGGGCTCTTGCTGCGTTTGGCACGCTGTGCGGAGCGCTGTACGCACGTGCCATCGCTCCGCACGCAGCACGTGGAGGACCTCATCCACACAGTGAACCATCCCCCTAACCTCGTCGTCAACGGTCACGGTCTATCCGCTGCGTGATGAAGGCCCAACCAAGCCACCACTGTCTCAATCTTGAGATAGTGACAAGCCATTTTCCTCTTGCACACAGGTCGATTTAACGGCTCCGTCTCCATGGTGGACACCGTACCAGTACATCTTCTCCTTTGGCTGCCACTCTGTCGTTAGTTTTGACTGCTGGCAAATGGTTCCTCCTGGTAACGACGTGGTTTTCTTACTTGTCAACATGATCACACCAATTTGCGTGTGTTCTCTAATTCCCGTGTCCCTTGCTCAGACTCCTGGTGTGATGACAAGCGGCACCTCAACACTACACTTTAGGCAGCTACTGAAGGTGGGTCACGACCAAGACAACGCAATAAAGAAGTGGACGAGTGCAGATCGGAGTGGTTCTGAAAACCAGAACTTAATGATGGAAAGCGAAGCGGCAGTGTGCTGAGCGAAGACATTCCCAAAACAAAGACATGTGGAATGAACGCAGGAGAGTACATCGTAGGTCACCACGTCAGCAAAGCAATCGACGTAAACCAGCGAAGGCGTGGGCGGACGAATACCGCTCGACGTGGCTTAAGTGGGAATTCATCACCCATGGTATCACTCAATAGACGGGAATCCTTCGACAGCACATCTCATCTCTCTCCCTGTGGCAGCCAAACCACTGCATCCTACAGGCGGAGGAACTTTGGGAATAGAGTCGTGGATAAATTTTAATATCAAGGTGTATCGTCCAGTGTGTGATGTGTGGTTGGACGGTGGTGAGGGGTGGGGCAGTAGATGGTGGGGGAGGGGCAGTGATATACTCACCCGTAATCAAACGTTTTGGTGGTAGGGATTTGTATATCGCTCGGAGATCGTCAGGTGTTTGAGATTTTAAACCGGCAGGGATTTAAGGTGGGTGTACAGTAAGTGGCCAGCTGGCCACGAGCGAGCCTGCACTCGCTCGTCCGCCGCCCCGTCTGCATCGCTCACCATAGGGCCGTTGTGGACACGTACTGGATCATCTGCACGAAGGGCAGCGGGTCTGACGTGGCTCCGCAGCGGCTGCACACGCACTGCACGGCACAGACGGCAACACATCTTCACTCACCATCGCTGCTCTTTCGGGATAGCCACGTCGAGCGATCATGTTTTCTCTTTCGCGATGTTTCACTCACTTCTAGCGATAGCCAGAAGCCCGCTGTGTGCGTGGCACGTGATCCCGAGTCACGTTGCACGCTCGCCACGGCCACACCGCTTCACGTGCTGTGGTAGCGTTCACACGGCAGACACTGTGCCACAGTTATGTTTGGGCTAGCAGGGCTTGCGTGTGCGCCGTTTCTTTATGTCGTCTGGCTGGACAATGTCAAAGTAGTCACCGGTAATAACAGAGCTATATTAATAAGAATTTTATGGATCAAAGCTCAAAAATTAAAAAATCATTTACTTCCATCGGCCAATGGTGCCAGCATCTGTTAGAATTAACTCTTTGATTAAGGAAAAAACTCTGGACCCGTTTCAATTTTGTGCAGCGCGTCTGCAAAAATGCAGCCCATTTAACAGATGCTGCTGTGTTGCCTGGTGTTATAGATGAGCAGTTACCCGCGGACTTTCTCCAACAAAATAATTTGAAAGCAATCCGAATGTCATTTCGCTGATGTCACGGTCTTAATCGTGAGACTGGAATATGATTGTCTATCGTTTTTAAATGACTTTAGATTAGCAGACACGGCCGCACGTGTTTGCTTTTCGCCTACAAGAGCTGTACACGTAAGTTATATTGATTTGGCTTCAGAAAGGTGCTTTGACACATTAACGGCATCGCGCTAGAGAGACGCATAGCACCGCACCACATGTACGCACGCGTACAGTCAGCTGCAGAGGCCAAATGTCTCCATTCCCGAATGAGCAATGAGCTAACAAAACAACTCGTTTCTGTTTCTATCCCTAAGGATATTGACTTTCTTAGTTGAGGTTTTATTTATTTATCTTTAAGTCACTAGTTAAGCGACTATTACCCTTTGACGTGGAAATCGACCTGTCTTAGCGAACACAGAAGTGTCGGTGGGCAGCAACCTCTGCACGTCTGGCAAACACAACAGCAGTGGCCTCACTAACGGCAGAGAGGTGAAGGTTTGGGGTGGTGGTGGTGGTGGTGGCGGCGGTGGGGGGGGTAGTTGAGTGAGATGGCACCCCCGGTCGAGCAGCACCTACTGCGACGCTTGCCCATAGGTTGCGCTGGGTCACGCATCGTTACATTAAATGAAGTGCACGGCGCTCGCCGCGGATGGCGATGCGGCCAGCGGGGGCGGCGGGGCTATTACTGTAATGAAAATCTCGTGACATACTTCGATGGTGCGAGCACCAGGCTCCCTCAAGTCCAACTGCCAAGACTCGCCAAGCGAGCCCGAACGTTGTTCCCACGAATTACGGATTTGCCAAGCCGTGCATCGCGTGCGTTCATGCGTACACATTGCGTGTGTGCATGCGTGCGTACACAAGCGCACCCCGGGTTGCCGCGAGCGTGGGCCGGGCCCACGCCGCTCGACCGGCTGCTTCCACTCGATTCGGATGTAGTGGCCAGAGTTCTAGGCCGAGGGGGGATTCGCCGCTATGGAGTCGGGTGCTGCCCATGGGTCAGTGGTCCCAGAATGCCATCGTTCACGCTGATCAGGCAGCGGTGCGTCAAGTCGTGCGCGTGATCTGACCGAGCGATGGGTGGAGGTGGCTTGGGCGAATGAGTTTGTACGAAATCTATGTAGCTGGGCTACAGCTCCACTCCCGTTGTTGAAGAATTATTTTTTTTCCCCACTTACTTTATGTCCTATAATTTATTGCTGTTTGACTTTCAGTTGAACTGTCCTAATGTTGATGTTGACATACCGTTCTCTCCACTACTTCAATGGTGTGAGCTCCGGGTTCCCTCAAGTCCAACTGCCAAGACTCACAGTTGGACTTGTAAAAAAAAAACCCCAAAAAATATAACGTTATTTTTGCACATTTTCCATTCTTATGTCATTGTTGACATGCCATTCTCTAAGCAGCTCTGTGCAGCGGTTTGTGACCCTCGGGTAAAAAGTGCTCTATAAATGCAATTATTAGTATTATTTATTAGTCTCAGAGGACTGTCACTAAGTTATGGCCAAAACACATTTTAAATTGTTCAGTTGTACTCGCTGCTAGGTGCTATCCAAATTGTCAGCATGGCAAACACGCTCACCCATTTCACAATGTCTTATCAGCAAGCCAGACGCAAGCCAGACACTGCAAAGGCCACAGAATGACCAGCTTTATACAGAGCACGGAGTGTCCAGTTAAGTGGTGTGGCCTCTGCAGGCCGGTCTCACAATGCACGATGGGACACGAGCACAGTGTCGAGCGTCGTGCAAACGCCTCGGTGTCATGAAAAACAAGTTTTCTGGTTTAAAATAGAAACCCAAGTCCCAAGAGACCGCAGGATGCAAAGCGGGCGTGCATTTTCAAAGGGCACGCGCCATGAAACCCCGTCAAGTGCACTAATGCGCCCCGCGCCACCGTCGCCAGACAGCGTACGGCGGTGTGGCCACCACACATCACCACACCCAACCGTGGACATCGTTCGACCTTTGCAACGTGGACACGTGTTGTTGTGTAGATGGGGGCGACTGTGTTTTTGTTTCTGTATTCCATAAAGCAAGCCAAAACTTTTTCGATTGGCACTTTACATCCAAGAGCGACAATCAATTGTGCCAACATGAGCAGGCCATGTTGTTTTGTTTGAGAGCTTTTTTTTCTTTTTGCACGGTTCCCCCCGAGGTTAAATATCTGCAGTGCCGTTCCCTCCGTGAGCGTGCTGGGGCCGCAGCACGCGGCCGCCACCGGACGATGATCGTCTCGTCGGCGAGTCTCTGTCGGCGGGCACGAAACGCCGCAATAAGATTTTAGCGCCGCTGCTAAAACGCACAACGAGGAAACGGTCGTCCCACGTGGGGAAAAGGGGGGCTGTGCGCGTCTCGAGCGTGTACGGTACCAAGAGCGTGGGAAGCCAAATGGTCCTGCCTCGTCTTTCACAATGTAATTTTGTCAATCCACTGCTGGATGAAGACCTGACCTGCGCTGTTCTATAAATGAGGGGTTGTTTGACAATACTTCATTCGTTTAAAATACCTCTATTAAATAAATTTAGCTACTGCTTTCAGAACTACGTCTTGAGATACAGCCATATTCAGACTCTAAATAAACCCACATTATATTTATTTGTATATTATCATTCTTAAGCTTGTTTACCTAGAAAAGCCTTACTGATTCCCATGTATCTATCAGGAGGGTCCTGCTAACTTTTCCCAGTAGAGGGGTGGTGATTGCTACGTATTATGATTGAATAATTAGCGAGCATACTTAAAAGCTGTAAAAGTTGGCCCATGATAAGACGTAATAAGCAAGTGACTGGCTTCATTAAGGGTGACTGCTGTACGTGACCTATGAACCACAGATGCTGCTGGCTCATTGCCCCAACAGACGCTATGCGAGGCTGCTGAGCCCCCCAAGCCAGCCCCCATGTAGGATTTTCTAATTCTGGTATCGGGAGACCAACCCACAATGGCCTGATCCTGTGCACTTTGTTATGAGATGGGAGTCGTACTGAGTGCGAGAAGCAGTGGGGTAGTGGTCAGCACGCTGCGCTACAAACCACGGCACCCGAGTCCAACTCCCACGCACGTCCAATAGCAGTGGCAAATATTTGAATCGCTCTAGGATCACTTCATGTCCCTAGCTCAATGTTTAAAACATTGGTCGGTCAAGGTGCTAGCTACCCACCTCTTCGTGTACCGTGCTGGCTTTCATAGGTGCCACTCTGGTAACAGCACGTGCTCCTACAGTCTGTGAGGGCTATACAGGGGATCCTTGTAAAGAGTAGGGATCCTTGTCACTATTGAGTGTGGGTTACTGGCATTGGCTCCACAGGGGCGATCCCAGAGTAAGGAGTCCTCATCCCGAGAGGCCGGTACGATGACACTAATTATAATTACACTTCTGTGCAAAAACAACCCACCACAAATTGCAGAGTAAAAAATCAAAGAAAACCACGAGCAGTGAGTACCATCTGCCTGAGCAAGACCTCTTTCCATTAGGGTTTTTTTTCTCGCACATGCTGTGGGTATTTTTATTTTAGTCACCAGTAGATTGAAATCAGCCCAGAAGGGCTTGGATGACCCCTGGGCTGTTGTGGTAGAGCGCACAACGTGCCGAGTTACTTAACGCGTAACCATGACAAAAACTATGATAATCATAATTTTAAAAATCCTAAATGTTTTCCTGCAGCCTCAAAGTGGAGAGCAACAACTTGGGAGAGGCCTTTGTCGAGCAGTGAAATGATCACGACTGATGTTGACTATGACAACGAGGATGATGAAAACTTCCCACCAGTTGTGCGTGCACCTATACACATGCGTTAAGACAAAGATGCCCCATCACGGAAGGCTACGTTAAGCATTCGGCAGAGGACGTGACATTAGCGGACACCTATTGAGACCTGCATGGCCGGTACAGAGTCATCAAAACAGATGCTCGAATTTGAATTGGCTATATTTATTGGAACGTTTCACTCAAGCACTGCTTCAGTATCACAACACCATTGAAGCAGGAGAAATTTAATTCACGTGAAAACATTCTTAACTTGTGATTCTTGTATATGCAATACCATTTGCAGATGTCAACTGAAATGTTCTCTTATTTCTGCCTTCAAATGTTCAACAAAATGTGGATTACCAGTGATCAGCTTTCAAGCTTTAGGTGTTCTGTGACATTAAATACATCTACGTAGGCAATGCAAACTATAGTGTCTTTTTTTAATTACCCTGTAAATGGATGTTGTGTTTATCAATATGCCAGGCCACCTTTGTCTATACAATGCTCATGTGACAGCACGAGCTACCGGCCATCTTTAATTCCCATCATGCCCCAAGGTCCTGAGTGTTGCCTCCAATTCACGCCCCCTCTCTGGCCCCTCTATTCACGCGAAGCAGGGCCACTGCCCAGAGCAGCATCCGCTGTGTGTATTTATGACGGATGCGGCATTGTAATGACAGAGGTTTTCACGGCTCGATTTCGGAAACTTGCTTGCGTTTGACCTCCAACATGGGAGGCGAAACGTCGTGACAGATTGAGCAGGAACTCAAGATGGTTATCCCGATAGATCAGCTGCAGAGAGCAATATTCATCGCAGAACCATCACAAGTCAGCAGCTCGTTATCAACCAACTGCAGATTTACTGGGCATATTAGAAATTGTATTTCTTATTATTATGATTATGTACGAAAGATTAAATGAACTGGCTTTTCGAAAAATAAAATGCCGATGACCTCAGCGCTTACACTTGTGTACGTGAAACCCCATTACTTGGCGTCACGCGTACGCAGGAGGTCGTTCCGCAGTGCACTCACTCACCTGCTCGAACATGTTCATGGCGAACTTCTGGTGCGTGACACAGTGGCGCGCCGTGCACAGGTCTTCGCGCACGTCACCCACCAGGTGGAAGTGGATTCTCAGCAGCAGGTTCTCCTGTGAGGGGCACATGGCAACACACATGGGCCTCGACTCTATCCACAGGCGCCAAGCGCGAGCTGGGGACGGGTCAAGCGAGTTGTGAGATGTTTACGATTACAGCAGCAGAAAGTGCCCAGTGGGCCTGCGAGCTCCAGTGCGGGATTCTTGCGACACAACAAAGGTTCGCTCTGACCAAGGTAACGGCACAGGAAACCAAAGGGCAAATTAACTAACGGCGCTAATATGTCCACGAATAAAACTAACCGTAATCATAAAAGAAATCAGATTTCAGAGAGGAATAAAAAAAACTGACCAATAATAGCAACAGCGGCACGGGAAAAATAGTTTTTTAGCATTACAAAAGGAAGGAGCGTATGTAACCCTTCAAAAGACGAATCTAGTTATGGAAACAGAGCTGGGCCGACATTAATACGAATTGGGATCGAAGGTAACTCAACGATGATTGTGACCTCTGGCCCAGCGCATGAATCTATGGTGCCACAGCAAAGATCGTCGCTAAAAACCTCTTGTCTGCACCTGGATCACAACACTGACCCCACCACTCTGTCTGCACCTGCATCACAACACTGACCCCACCACTCTGTCTGCACCTGAATCACAACACTGACCCCACCACTCTGTCTGCACCTGCATCACAACACTGACCCCACCACTCTGTCTGCACCTGCATCACAACACTGACCCCACCACTCTGTCACAACACTGACCCCACCACTACATCACAACACTGATCCCACCACTGTCTGCACCTGCATCACGACACTGACCCCACCACTCTGTCTGCACCTGCATCACAACACTGACCCCACCACTCTGTCTGCACATATATCACAACACTGACCCCACCACTCTGTCTGCACCTGCATCACGACACTGACCCCACCACTCTGTCTGCACCTGCATCACAACACTGACCCCACCACTCTGTCTGCACCTGCATCACAACACTGACCCCACCACTCTGTCTGCACCTGCATCACAATACTCACTGGCCTCTGATCCTCCACGTATGAAGGCTCACAAACTACATGTCGGTGGTGGGGAGAATGGAACTGAACTGATGTCGCGTCAACGTGACTGACACTGACAGCGAGTGATGGAATGAGCAGGAGACAGTGAGTATGAGAGGAGTGAGTGTGAGAGGAGTGAGTGTGAGAGGAGTGAGTGTGAGAGGAGTGAGTGTGAGAGGAGTGAGTGTAGGGAGAGTGAGTGTAGGGTCAGTGAGTGTGAGAGGAGTGAGTGTGAGAGGAGTGAGTGTGAGAGGAGTGAGTGTAGGGAGAGTGAGTGTAGGGACAGTGAGTGCAGGGAGAGTGAGTGTGAGAGGAGTGAGTGTGGAGGAGTGAGTGTAGGGACAGTGACTGTGAGAGGAGTGTAGGGAGAGTGAGTGTGAGAGGAGTGACTGTAGGGAGAGTGAGTGTATGGAGAGTGAGTGTAGGGAGAGTGAGTGTAGGGAGAGAGAGATCAGAGAGAGTGAGTGTAGGGAGAGTAAGTGTAGGGAGAGTGAGTGTAGGAGGAGTTAGCGTAGTGAGAGTGAGATTAGATAGAGTGAGTGTAGAGAGAGTGAGATCAGAGAGAGTGAGTGTGGAGGAGTGAGCGTAGTGAGAGAGTGAGATCAGAGAGAGTGAGTGTAGGGAGAGCGAGTGTAGTGAGAGAGTGAGATCAGAGAGAGTGAGTGTAGTGGGAGAGTGAGATCAGAGAGAGTGCGTGTAGTGAGAGTGAGATCAGAGAGAGTGAGTGTGGAGGAGTGAGTGTAGTGAGAGAGTGAGTGTAGGGAGAGTGAGTGTAGTGAGAGAGTGAGATCAGTGAGAGTGAGTGTAGTGAGAGAGTGAGATCAGCGAGAGTGAGTGCAGTGAGAGAGTGAGATCAGAGAGAGTGTGGAGGAGTGAGTGTAGTGAGAGAGTGAGAGTGAGATCAGAGAGAGTGAGTGTAGAGAGTGAGTGTAGTGTAGAGAGTGAGTGTAGTGAGAGAGTGAGTGTAGTGAGAGAGTGAGTGTAGTGAGAGTGAGATCAGCGAGAGTGAGATCAGCGAGAGTGAGATCAGCGAGAGTGAGATCAGCGAGAGTGAGGATGGGGGGGAACCTCACAAAGCATTCGGCTGCATCCTCCATGAGTCCGAGCTGGAAGCGATCCTCGTCCTTGAATGTCTCGGCGAGCGCCGAGCGCAGCGCGTCCGAGTGCAAGGCCTTCTTCTCGCTGCACTCAAACTGCCTGAACATGGACTGCAGATGCGTGCGCCCCCGTGTAAGCGTGCGCGCACGTGCACGTGTGTAAACGTGGGGGCGCGCACGTGTGTGCGGATGTGCAGTGTGAGTATGTGTGCACGCGTGTGCGCGCGAGAGTGAATGTGTGTGTGAGCACGCACGTACGGGCGTGCGTGTGTGTGTACGTACGGGAGGGTATGCATGTGTGTGTACGTACGGAAGGGTGTGCGCGTGAGTGGGTGTGAGAATGCGTGTGTACATACAGGAGGGTGTGTGTGTGTGTGTACGCACGGGAGAGTGGGTGAGAGAGGATGGGGAGAGTTTCGGAGGTTAGCGGCGATCTGAGTTTCACCCCTGGCTCACACTCAGCAACAACAACTGGGCACAAATCCTAGATAGCGGCTCAGGTCAATTCGATGTGACCGCCATCAGCACGCGGACGACGGCAGCTTGCGGTACAGTGCTCCTGGTCACAGCGCCCGGTCACGAGTCATGCCGACCTAAACAGGGACTCCCTACTCTCAGCACGCACGAGCTGCACTCATATCTTGAAAATACTCAAACAGCAACCTTTACTTTCACCTCCCAGTGGAATTGAAGGTCATGCAGGAGCTGTGGATGGGATGACGGTGGCAAAGAGGTGAGCAAAATGCACTGAGGGATCACGGCCAAGATTACAATCAAGGGTGAGTTTGATTTGTTGAATTTGTTTGATTTGTCACAAGGACGTGGTGCCAGTTTGGCATGTGGAACAACAATCACAGACAAGGATGTATAACAAGGCACAGATGTTTGTATAAATATAAAGACGGACAAATGGCAAACACAAACGTGTGGCAAATCTGAAACAAAACCCGTGCCAGAAATTTGGCAGACGGTAGCTGAACGCTCAGAAGGGGTCACTCTGATCCATGATCCGGAGTTCAACCAATATCCTCCACAGAGAGCGACGGCTATGGAGATGCCACATTTCAGCCGAGACGTGAACAAACTGGGGCTCCAGCTGCCGTGTCGGCACTAATGTGTCCTTGGTGCCACTGGACAGCAGCAGCAGTACACTAACTCATGTCTGGCCACGCGTCGCTCCACCGCTCAAGAGCCATCGTTTGTTCTGCTGAATAAATCACCCGATATGGGACAAACACACTGCATGCCCTCCCACGCGAGAGGGTTGGACGAGTGTCTATATATTCGGCCGAGCGGCACCGCGTGGAACAGTAACACTTGCTCACGATCGGAAGATCAGGGGTTCAAATTCTGGTCAGGTGTTGACTCAGCCTGGTCATGTGTCTCGGGCAGGGGTTTTCAACATTTCAGACTTCAATGTCCACTACTTGGCCCACCGGGGTATGATCTCCATGGACTACATAAGTTGGCACTCGAGGCCCACTGATGGGTTGTTACCAACTGCTTGGGAACGGTGGCTCTATGGTTAGTATCATCATCATCAGTCATGATGAACTGCTAGATGAGGGACTCAACAGTCCGCCCGTGCACCTACACACGAGATTATTATTATCATTGCAACTGCTCAGTAGACATTTTCTCAGATGTTCTCCATCCCTTCACTTCCAATGCATCACTAGCCTTGAGCATTATTCCTCAATCTGGCCTGTGAAGATCAGAACTATTTGTGGGCTGAGCATTAACACACGTGTCGAGCGTCTCTCCTACGCAATAATTCACATTTGCCTGATTACGCCTCCAATGCAGGGGGGAGGAGTCGACATGCCATGAAGGATCGAGAAGAAATGCTCAACAAGACTGTGCTGAAAGAGCTTCTGGAGAGTAATTCTCATGCATCGAGCCGTGAATACCGTTAAATGATTCCAAATCCAACAAACGATACCATCGTTCCAAGTATTGCCCACTTCGCGTGGCTGAATCCATCAAGAGTCCATTGAGGTGGATAGGCTGAGAGTTCGCTCCACATGCGCACGAACCGCCGGCACGAATCGCCGGCACGAACCGCTAGCATGAATCACCGGTACGAACCCCCGCACGCGTGGCTGTACAGGCGTGAGCGATGAGGAACGCTTCGCTGTGGCGCTCGTCGTGTGTGAGTAACGAGGCGGCTCCGCGCGGCCACTCCTCGTCAAACTGTTTAGGAACGGTGGGTTTTCTTGTTTGTGGGAGGCAGGGTGATTCGGGGAAGACTGATTCATCTTTGGCTCGATGATGGGTGCTCATTTCAAAAGGCCAAAGGCCAACAAAAGATGAAACTCACAGCAGACACTGCCGCATGGCCCTCCCTCCCCACTCCTACCTGCCCTCTTCCCTCCCTCCCATCTTCCATCTCCCCTCCCATCTTCCCATCTCCCCTCCCTCCCTCCGTCCGTCCCTCCCCCCCCCACCTGCCCTGTTCCCTCCCTCCATCCCACCTGCCCTCCTCCATCCCTCCAACCTGCCCTCCTGCCCCATCCCTCACCAACCTCCCTCCCTCTCCACTGCCTCACCCCCTTCCTCCTTCCCACAAGAACAGCACCTGTCTGTCCGTTCTGCGCACACACGTGCACTTGTAGGAACTTGCAGAAAAACTCCAAAGCTTAAGCAGATGGAGCGATTTGTGACACCCAGCATGTATTTTTAATAGCAATCACAAATATACAAATGAGGCTTTGGGCACAAACACTAAGCCCAGCGTTCATAGACAGCTCTATTAAGAGCCAAACGCTTTTGGACACTCAGACACTGCGAACCATGTCCGTAAACCCGATGTTCCCGGGAGCACCACAAATCGATGCATGCGAATAAGCCCGCACGTTTCAAAGTGATGACAGAGGTTTTGGGGTCATGTGATGGGGCTGTGCGGTGATACGGTGATGCCCTGGGGCGGCCCACATTGTTCTCTTTAGGCGTCTGTGCGTGGGCCCCAGATGACACTCAGCGCTTCAAGAGGATCATGGTAAAGGGCACCTTACACTGAAGTTACACTATTCTCATTTACTCTCGCGTGCAGAGGCAGCAGCGGTATGTTGAGGAGCTAGGTGCAAATGTTGGGATGTCCCAGCTACACGAGAGGGCTTCATGAGAATGATTTACGAGTAATTTTCTATTGCTGCTCTGTTTAAGGAGTGCAGACTACAGTCGTTTATGGTATATTCTCTAGTTTGGGTTGCATGGCCACAACCGTATTAACGTGGCTTAGTCTTTAATTTCCCATTTATCAAGGGGATGTGTCCGTATCGACATGTTGATGTTCTGTTGCAAGTTGATGGCTACACTATTGTCTTTGAGGATAGAGAGATCTTTATTATAACAGCAGAAAGTACCCAGTGAACTTGCAATGCTTGGGTTTCCAATGAGGCATGTATGCTGGACATCTCTGAAACATAATGAAGCATTTTCTATGAATTTAGGATTAAAGATGATGAATTATGATATCGTCAAATGGGGAATACACCCGGGCTCACCTTGAGAGCGCAGAATATGCAGGAGTCTCCGAGGCACTTGTGTCCGGACAGCTGGCGGAAACTCCTCCGGAACACGTCCAACTGCCACAGCACCTGCACCGCCACGCATGCCATGCATCACTGGCTCGCTAGCACGGCATCCCAATGGACATTCCACCCAGAGTACTCACAATAATAATTAAAATAATAACTATTAGCATCTAGGACTGCACGTTGACGACGTGATGTGGTCTCATGCAAGAAGGTCCTGGATTCGATTGCTGGCTCGGTTGTGTTTCAGTGTGGGGTTTGCACGTTCTCCCCACGCCCGTGTGGGTTTTCGCTGGGTTCTCCCACAGTCTAAATACATGCTGCTACCGCAAGTGTCCATGGATGGACTGCCGTCCCATGCTGGGTGTAACCCTGGTGTGTACCATGTGTCTGCCAGGATAGGCTCCGCCTCACCGCAACCCTCTACATCCTTCAGAAGGGACTGATGATGACTAATGGGCAGCACGATGGCGCAGTGGGTAGCGTTTTCGCATCTCAGCTCGAAGTCCCCAAATTCACTTCCCAGTTTAGTTGCTTTACTGTGTGGAGTTTGTGTATTTTCTCTCCCAGCGTGTCCACGTGAGTTTTCACTGGGTACTCCAGTTTCTTCCCACTCTCCAAAGACACGCTGCTGCCTAGGTTAATTGGCCTGCTGAGGTTAATTGGCCTGCTGTGAAAATGTCACTGGCGTCAAATCCTGAGTATACCCCCGCCTTGCGCCCTCTGTCGGCCAGGATAGACTCCAGTTACACTGCGACCCTGTACAGCTCAAGCGGGTATTGATAATGAATGATAATGAATAATTATGCTCTGCGTGTTCAAACTGTGGTCTTTATATATACACACGCATTCTATACGTAAAAAAAAAAGATTCCAAGGCATCGAGTAAAAACCCAGCATTACTTCTCAAATCGCTCCCTCTTGTCACGCTCACGTGTTGCTCAGACAAACCCAGCAGATGTAACCGTCTCATCCTTCATACAGAGTTCAGAATGATCCCTGGTGGTCACCAAACCAAAGGTCACGCAGTGCTGTCACCGCCCGACCATCATTTAACTCTGATTGTGATGCGAACCAGTCAACATTGCTTGTAATGATCCATTGCAAGAAAGCTTCTCTGCTGATGAGGTCAAGTGTGCCAAAGCCAGTGTTTGTGTCGAATGCTGCTGAAATTATGCATTCTGAGAAAACTGTGGGGTCAAGAGGTTGTGTAAAATATTACATTTATTATATCAACATGTAAAAAACAATCTTATATTTTACACATGAGAGATATGTGATGGAGAGTCAAATTATCCATTCTGTAATTGAAATATACGGGTTTACGTGCAAGTGTATTCGTGTTTGTGGGTTGATAGGTCTCTACGTCGATAAATCACACCGAGTTTTAAACTCAAACTGTGGACCGCACATGAATGCCATTGCCTGCTTTGATCATTCGTTGGCAGAATTTCATATATTCACCGAGAAGCTACTCCTGTTCCCATCAACTTGCTCGCTCACCGACTCCCACTCACTCGCTCACCGACTTCCACTCGCTCACTCACCATCTCCCACTCGCTCACTCACCGACTCCCACTCGCTCACTCACCGACTCACCGCTAAACGGAACACACCATGCAAGATCACCCGGGATACGCATTCAACCACAGCCGTCTCACTGACACTACTCACATACAAAATCACTTCTGGGGCCTTGTATTTAGGCCTGACTTTACACGTGTAAATCTACAGGTTCCATGTAAGTTTCATCTCATCTCATTGTCAGAAACTGCTTAGTCCTGTACAGGGTCGCAGTGAGCCGGAGCCTATCCCAGCAGACACAGGGTGCAAGGCAGGGATATGCCCACGATGAGACGCCAATCCATCACCGGGCACTGCGAGCAATTTAGTCCGCAAGCCAATTAACCTATGCAGCAGCATGATTTTGGACTGTG
>JAZEWT010000028.1:5158545-5169831 GCA_036362905.1 Mordacia mordax
GCTCACCGCGACCCTGTACAGGACTAAGCGGTTTCTGACAATGAGATGAGATACCACGACGTGCCATCTGCTTCACAGTGGAAGTGAAAGATCCAGTGGACCTCATTTGCAAGAGCAGGCCAGTGTGTGCCAGCATCAGTAGTTCAATGTGAAAACCATCGCGCTCAATGTTAAGATGTAGGTTTCCATGGCTACACGCAGGTAATTTGCTCTTGGGGTTGCTGTGAATGTTCCCTCGCAAGGGGAAGAGGAGGAGGAACGACGCTCGAGCGGGAGAGGCGGAATATTTGACAGCTGTACTGTAAGAGCAGGTCTGCAGGGGGAATTCTCAGTCACTCGCAGATGACTCAGTTGGAATGAATCGTGGAATCATTTCCGCTTCAATCGTGAAAACTTGAACAGAGTTATGGGACTCAGTAAGTCAGTTTTGCACAAATTTGTAGAACAGCTGGAGAGTGAATTGTTATTTGCCTATTTGCCTAATTAACATATTCGTATATGCCAAGCGAGTGGAGTAGTGGCACAGCGGTTAGCACAATGTACTTAGAGGCTCTGCCAGTTGATCCGATTCCCAGTAATGGTTAACATCAGTAGCAAGTGCAATCTGAATGTGTCTTGAACGCCCCCCTTCTTCAGCAGTCCACACTGACCAGTATGGTCAAGTACGGTCAAATATCCATAATGACAAACACGACATGGGGATGCCTTCATTCAGCAGTGGACTGACAATGGGTGGCATTTTAGTATTATTAGTATTATTATAACATTAGCAAGGGACCCCCCCCACCCACCATAGATTATAAACTGTATCGTGGTGCATGTTCCGATGAACCACGGAGCTGTTACCTGAAGTCTAGCACCCATGCTAGGGTCTCCCTTGGTGAACGGGTCTGGAGTCTAGCGCCCATGCTGGGGTCTGCTTTGGTAAACAGGGCTGGAGTCTAGCATCCATCATAGGGTCTCTCAAAATGAATGGGTCTGCAGTCTAGCACCCATGCTAGGGTCTCCCTTGGTGAACAGGTCTTGAGTCCAGCTCTCCTGCTAGGGTCTCCCTGGGTCAACAGGTCTGGGGGGGGGAAGTTTCAGACAAATAACGCTCCGAAAACCCTCTGACGAAAGGAAGATGGTGTCAAAAATGGAATCTGGCAATACAATTCTGTTCCATAAACCCACTATTGGAGGGCAACTGGCCAACCCATTTAAACCGGAAATAACACATTAGATTAACAATGGGAAGAGGGTGGATTTGAACTCGATAAGAAGCCAGCAAGGCAACCAGGCAACACGCAGTGGCGACCAAGCTGCTGCATTGCATCTGACCATTACTACCCTACGAATGCTCACTCTGTCACCGCGGCGTTGTTTACTTTACTCAGTGCGATTAACCTAGCGTCACTTCTCCGGCTCTTGTGAGCGAGCGCCACGTCCATCGGGATTGGCTGCAGCCCGAGCCACGTGGCGTGGTGACTATAACAATAATTGAGGATATTTGGGGGCCCAAGGAGTCTGGTTATTGATACCCAGAATGTAACCGAAGATAATTTACAAAATTTCAAACTGTATTGTTTATTGTTATAAATTTACAATTTAATGCGGACAGATGCCCTGCGGTTTGAACGTTTGACTTATATGCGAAAGGCTGCTAGTTCAAATCGAGGTAAGAGCCAATCTCAAGATTCTCATTTGAATCATCCCCTGGGGTTCAGTACCATTCCATCAGCCCCATGGCACCAGTGAGAGGACTCAACAGTGATTTTCCTATTGTGGACCAGACTCCGCTATGGGATGGTTAACGTTCTAACTTTTGGCACAAGGCCACCAAGCTGAGGAGTGTTGCACCATTGCATGAATAGGGAGATGCATCAATATCGCATTCTGTAAAGTGAGATTCGGGCTAGGCAGAACATCCGGAATTTCGAGTGATGCCACCGCGAGCTCTCTGAAGGCCGGTGCCCGCAGACCGCGTCCATTTCCTACGAGCGTCAGCAGGAGGTGATGTGACTCCATCTCCTCACGCGCGTGTACCGCGGCTCGGTGGCCAGTGCGACGATTGCTCAAACTGCGTCTCCCGTTAAATCCTCCCACCACCGCTAAACCTCGCAGAACCTTGGCAGCAGGACACCAACCCAACGGCACCAGTGTCACGGGACAGCAAGATGCCAGCGATTCCGTGAACAACGTGGTAAGATCATAAACGGACGCGTCATCGCATAAGTAGACGTGCAAGTTTGCAACATCAGCGACAGCAGGAATGATTTAACAAGGTGAAAGGTCCCTGTTGTACATCCTAATTAATCATCTCGTCCCTAGTCGATATCTCCATTTTTTTTTCAATACCTCCCTGCGTGGATGTGTAATTGAACAAGGCTCCTGAATAATTAATTTTTATGAACGTCTCCTATATTGCAAATGAATATTCATTCCCAATGAAGGGCTTGGCACTGAGCCAAGGTGCTCTCACCTCATATTCAGAAGGAACCCGGTTTGACACTATGGTTTAGCCTCCAGATATTAAACCGGGTTCTCCGGTGTAAGCGAGTCGATGTGCTCAGGCTGGTGAAGAATAACTGGATGTGTCTGATCAGCCAGTCAGCTCATGGCAATTTGTTTTGAGGACTACAACCGTTGTGGCTATGCATTGAACATCCTGCGAAAGGCAAGTGGTGCAGACATGCTGCCTGGGTTAATTGGCCTGACTAAATTGTCCCCGGTGCCCTGCAAATGCACTCGCATCTTTTCTTGTGTCTAGCCCGTCCTTGCGCCAAGTGTCTGTCGGGATGAGCTCTGGCTCACTGCGACCTGCTACAGGATTAAGCCGGGTCTAATAATGAAAGAATGAACGAATTAATTTCGTGTGATTGCATTGGCCTCCTGCTGGGGACAAGCAGTCACATGCCATAGCGGGGCGCAGCTACGAACGACATGTGTGCGTCTCCGCTCACCTGGATGGCACTGTTGAGGAAGCAGCTGTTCTGGCCGGGCTCGTTGAGGAGGCCCTTGGCAGCCGCCAGCGACGTCACGCTGCCGAGGAGGTGGCCCCTGCGCAGGGTGGAGCCCGCGGGGCGACCCCCGCCGGGCCGTCCCCCACCCGGCTGGAAGAGGCTCCGCATCCACGACATCCCTGCACACACACGTGCGCAAACGGAATGTAACATCCACAACATCCCTGCACACACACACAACGGAATGTAACATCCACAACATCCCTGCACACACAGAGTCGATTCTAACATCCGCAACAAGCCTGCACACACACACACACACAACGGAATGTTACATCCACAACATCCCTGCACACACAGAGTCGATTCTAACATCCGCAACAAGCCTGCACACACACACACAACGGAATGTTACATCCACAACATCCCTGCACACACAGAGTCGATTCTAACATCCGCAACATCCCTGCACACACACACACACAACGGAATGTAACATCCACAACATCCCTGCACACACAGAGTCGATTCTAACATCCGCAACATCCCTGCACACACACACACACACACAACGGAATGTGACATCCACAACATCCCTACACACACACATTGAGAGTGGAGTATAACATTCACAACGTGCCTGCACACACACACACACGCAGAGTGGAGTATAACATTCACAACGTGCCTGCACACACACACAGGCAGAGTGGAGTATAACATTCACAACGTGCCTGCACACACACACACACACGCAGAGTGGAGTATAACATCCGCTACATGCCTGCACATGCACAGTAGAGTATAACATCCATGACATGCCTGCACACGCACCGCGGATTATAATATGGCAGAGTGGCACGCGGGACGATGTTGTGACCTGGAACAACACAACACAGACCCAACCACGTGGATAAGCGGTAGAGCAACCACAAGTCTGTTTTTAGTTAAAATCCTGGTTGAGGGTTGACTCCGTGCATTAATCCTACAGGGTTGATAAAACGAGTATCACACTTGCCAGTAAGCCGGTTTTTATTACTGTGGGGGCACCAACGGTGGCTGTCCTATGGAGACATTTACACCAGTGTCAACAACGTAGATTTTTTCATTGCTGGCTCAGGGCTGTGGAATTTTTATGCAGTTGTCAGCACATGTTTCACTTTCCTTGTGGATGTCTGTGTGTTAGAGCCATAACAAGTGCTGATTTAAACACACTAAGGACTCATTCTTCAAATTCTTTATCTAACAATTTGTCCAGCCAAGACCCCATTGAGATTAACTACTTATCTGCCATAAATCCTTGATACACACGTAAAGTACGCAGTTATATTTTACAGGTATTCCATGACTTATGAGTGTTCCTACTCACGAATAAGCTTTTATAATATACCATTTATTTTAGTTTGCAAGCGGTATACAGTATAACATTACATATTTTTATTTGACTTTAGATCTCATCTCATTGTGAGAAACCGCTTAGTCCTGTTCACGGTGAGCGGAAGCCTAACCCGACAGACACAGGGCATAAGGCTGGGATATAACCACGATGGGACGCCAGTCCATCACCGATTTGACTTCAGATGTTGGAAACTATACATATCTACAACTGTACAAATAATGTCCAAATCCTGAACGCATCCATTGCATTCCACTTCTTATAGCTTCTCAGCGTCGATAGTGACAGGATGCTGCGCAGTCTGGCTATATGTCCGAGATGGAAATAGGCTACATTGGTAAAAAAAAAAACGTTATTGTTGCTGATTTGCTGTTCTTATGTCGTTGTTGTTGCTGACATGCCATTCTATCCGCAGCTCTGTGCAGCGCTGTGACCATCGGGTGAAAAATGCTCAAGAAGTGCAATTATTATTATACAGTAGAGCACAGTATAACATAAAATATATTGCGTTCCCACATGCGAACACGTCGACTTATGAACGGAACTCGGTAACGGAATTCGTTCATAACCCGGGAACTACCCATATTTACATTATTTTCTCTTCTATTCACAGGAGTGAACGTCACATGCGACCGTGTACGAGACAGGCGTCACACAACGCCACACGCCTGCAAACTAAGTGGCGCTCAGAGCGCGCACGAACGCATCCGCAAGCTCTCCCAACGGCGGCGAAGTGGCTGAAGGACGAGCAGCGCACACGTGTGCGTGCTTGGGAGTCGCGCAAAAGTGCAGGTTCTTGAAATAGCGCAAGAGAAAGGCCAGTGGTCAGGCCAAGCAGGGCTCAGCGGGCACAGCAGATGGGCACGTCCATTAGATTTCAACGTGCTCATCGCTTTACTGAGCAGATCCCACGCTCGAGCTGGTTTTCACTTGCATGCAGTGGGCCGACTCGCCCACAACCAGTTTGCATTGAGCTCAAACGGCTGGTGGAGTCGACGCGTGATAGCGGCATTGCGACCGGCGCTGGGCGATTCAGTTTACTTTCACGAATCGACTACATTGAGGATCGCTTCAAGAAGCTGCCCTCTCGGGACAGCCGCGTCGATCGCTTCCTCTCTCCACCACGCGACGTTTCGCATCACATGTTAGAGGCATCCTCAGGCGCAGCTTTTCGAAGCAATCATCATGCATCGAGTCGTGAAAACCTACATCATTACAATCGATTACGTTTTCGATGTTATTGTTTTTCATCTCTCTCTCCCCCGACCACAAATCCTCTTGTCGTGATATTTTTGTTTTGCCTTCATTACAACAATGTCCCGTATTGTCGACTCGTGCCCATATCTCCACTCCCTGGTGGCCTTCAAGCTCTTTCCACTGGTGATGGTGACGCATAAAGTTGACGAAACCATACACCAAATGCCCACAACTAAATATACGATGACAATTACAAAAGCTGCTCTTTTTGAATAGCCGTGATGAGCATTCTTCCTCTCTCCTTCACGACGTTTCACTTCCCACACTGGAGGTATCATCAGGCGGATGCAAACCTACAGCAATACAATAATACTTACAATTTATAAAACGTGACTCGTTTGGTGCTGGGTGCTGACTCCGCGAGAGCGAGCCGAGATCAGGGGCCGTACGCACGCCGGGTGAGGAGGCGTTGTGCGAGCATTACCGTGCAGTGGGTGTTGCTGTATCGTAGACGTGGCTACAGTCATGGAGAAACGTCGCTGAGCAAACGAATAATACTAATAATAATGCAAATTGTAACGTGCCGCACAAATCCCACTGGTCATGGACAAGACATGGATACTGAGGGGCGAGGAAACCACAGAAGCGGGGAGGGAGTAGGTAGTCGTGCAGTCAGCCAGTGCCAACATCTGCCAGACACCACGTCCTGTATATTATTATTACGAGTTATTATTTAGTAGACACTCTTATCTAGGGCGACTTACAATCACTATAGAGGTGTAGTGAGGAAACCACAGAGCGGCGAGGGGAAGGGAGCCATTTAGCCGGCGCCAACAATTTCCAGACACTACATTATAGCATGATGTTATTGGCCAATTACTTGTTTTTTTTCTCTGTGGGAGGAAACCAGAGAATTCAAAAGACACGCATGCAGAACATGGAGAGAACACCAACTCCAACAAAGAAAGGCACCCGAGGTGGGACCTGAACTGACTTCTTTTCACGAGGCGCAGACGTTACCACGACGCCACCCTGCCACGTGTAACGCGGAGTGGTTGTGTGGGCAATGCACTGCGGTTCTCCTGGTGATCATGAAGAACACTGCCATCGGTCTGCTCACGAGGAGGAAAATAAACCGGTTTAAACGGCTCCACTGCGACTCAAACAAAGCGGGATATAATGGATCAAGTGAGCCCCTGGCATACAACTTGGTATTTGTCATATTAAATGTGGATCTAATTAATAATTAATGTTACATGTAAAGATAAAAATTCCATGAACATCGACATGTTATGCACCTCAAGAAGATAACCGTTTACTGGGTTATATAACCATCAACTGTTGCTCACATCCGTACACATTCGCACAGTCAGTTTCTATTTAAGCTGGAAGGAGCCGTTGAGCCCTGTAACTCTTATTAACAGCTGTCCAGCGGGGAGGGGTAAGTAAGTTACAACATCTCAGGGCACCGGGGGCACTTTATTGAGGACAATAAACCTGGGCAGCATGTCTTTGAGCTGTGATAGGAAACAGAAGTACTCAGCAAAAACCCACACAAATACTGGAGAACATGCAAACGCTACACAGGAAGGTACCCGAGCCAGGAATCGAACCCGGGGACTTCTTGCTGTGAGGTGGCAGCGTTGTTCACTGCACCACCTGTGCACGGTGGCGCAGGCAAGAAAACGGACCCTCACCATAGAAATGTGGAATTTCCTCCAGTTGGAGGCGGCTATCGATGAATATGAGCACTGACTAGAGTTGTTGGAGCAGCGATGCAGTTCCTGCCTGGCCAATCACTCAAAACCCACCGGGCAGTAAGGTGGCAATTTCGTGGAAACATCAACACCTCACAGAAACTCCTGCCTGATGCTGATTCATGCCCGCCTCAGGCACGTTTGTGTGCACAGTTTGTGTGTTCTCTCCCCCTGTTCTATGTGGGTTTCCTCTGGGTTCTCCGGTTTCCTCCTATAACTTTAAAAAAGAAAAAAAATCATTGAACAACTGGCTGATAACATTCTCTATAGGACACAGTGTCTGGCGCTTGTTGGCACTGGCTATCAGCGTGACGACCTTCCCCCTGCCTCTCTGCGGGTTCCTCGTGCCTCTGTGGCCATGTATTGTCCAGGAACAGATGTGGAATTTTGTGTGGGTTATAAATTGTGTTATTTTTATTTTTTCATAACCATCTATAGGAAGTTTACACGGTACTAAATGAGGCCAACATTCTACTGAACGTCCCAAGCGCAATGGGTATCTGACGTTTAACATTTCCCACAGACTAATAATAATTATATTTGCATTTATAAAGTAGTGACAAACCCTGCTTGCTGTACTGCAACTTGCAAGCCACGACATTGCCCGGCAGAGTTTGGAGCACTCATTGCGGAGTTTAATGTAGTTGGCGTGACCCACCAACCACGGCAGCATGCACCCCCACGCCCAAGTCACATCAGTTTCGTGTGGCAGTAATGCACGCTCCTCACAGCATGAAGGATCTAGGTTCGAGTTCCGACTCGGGTAAAATCTTCAATGTGGAGTTTGTGTTCTTTCCATGTCCGTATTGGTTTTCGCCGGGTAGGAGGGCGGTAGATTGATTACGGGCAAAGCGGACGGTGATAATGACGATTCCGCCAAGACAAAACACTGACCCGCGGCGAAGCCAGCGCCCATGGGGCCACCGCTCCATCTGAGTGCGACGTGAGAAGCGAGTGCTCGCGGAACGACGCGCTCGACGATAAACGTCACTCGCAATGATTCGCTGGCGGCGTCTCCTTGACCCGCGGAGGCTGCGCGTGACGACGGCACTCCCTCCAGCGCCGGCGGAGCGCCACAGTCCTCGCTGCCGACTCCACGCAGCCCAGCAGCTAAACCCCGGCCAATGATTACTCTGCAGAGTCGCGAGTGGAGACTCGCAGAACGTAATCTTTGGGCGCACTCATCCATGACGTCAATGACTTTCTGCTCTCAGAATAGATCGTCACAGTGCCCATTGGGCACGGCAGCCACCTGAGACTGTGCTGGCAATTCCACGTTCCTATGATGGGTGCTGACCTTATTACTAGATGACAACTCAGGACTTTCCTACCACAATGGAGCTCCATTCAGAGTGGAGCGGCGATGTGCCGGGTCAACCCCGCGGCCTATCATCGATTTGTGAGTCAATCGCCCTTCCACAGCAACGACAAATGGATATACGATATGATGTGCACAAAGTATGGCGCTACAATTTCGCTTGCCTTGTTGTTGGCCACGAGTTTGACCATTTACACTCCCGCTCACCACACCTGACCTCCCCCTATCCCTGTATAGTGCATTGTCACGACTCAACCTGAACATTTCATCCCAGGTTGTGGTTAATAACATAGCGTGTCTGGTAGTTGCATAGATGTAGTGAACACATAACATACAAAATATATAAATTTACAAAAGACACGGCCTTAACGATTGACGCTATTTGATTAGGTCACGGGTTGTTCCGCCCGCAATAACCAAGAATGCATCATTAACGCTTCAACTCTCAACACCGGAGAGATGCGTCACAGACCTATTTGCTGTACATCCTGCACTCAGCAGCTAGTTGCCTTGGTCGATAACTCACCTCATCTCTGCATGATCCACAAATACAATTGCGGACTGCGCATGGGAGCCAACAACACACATGCTGTATGGAGGCTCGCACAGCTTTGATTTAATACGAACACGACAGCGGAGAGGTCGGCAGGGAGCCGGCACGCACGCCTCAAACACGCATCTGGAACGCGCAATCACAATAACCAAGAGGCAGCCATTGAACTAAACGCATCCAAGAGTACGCCCACACAGGAGATGGAGCAATGACATCAGGGAAAGAGACGACAAATCGTGGTATCGCAGGTGGTGGTTTGGGTAGGACCTCAACATCCAGCACTGTTTAACTTTTATTCAAAGGCTTTCGTGACCAATATTATCGAAGACATTCATTTATGGGTCAGGTCACGTAGAAAATTATAAAATAGTGTCGTTTAACCCTCCACCACCCGACACGGCCAATCAGTAAGGGGCTGTCACGTGAACAGAAAATGCGCCAATTCCTTTACTATCTCAGCACACCGGTGTATTTAAAAACGACCCAACAATATTTTACAAAAAAGATATATACGACGGGCGGCGCGGTGGCCCAGTGGTTAGCGCTGTCGCCTCACAGCAAGAAGGTCCCGGGTTCGAATCTCACGGCTCAGGTGCCTTTCTGTGTGGAGTTTGCATGCTCTCCCCGTGTCCGCGTGGGTTTTCGCCGGGCACTCCGGTTTCCTCCCACAGTCCAAAAAGCATGCTGCTACATAGGTTGATTGGCTCGCAGGCTAAATTGCCCCGCAGTGCCCGGCGATGGACTGGCGTCCCATCGTCGGAATATCCTTGCCTTGCGCCCTGTGTCTGCCAGGATAGGCTCCGGCTTCACCGTGACCCTGTATAGGACTAAGCGGTTTCAGACAATGAGATGAGATGAGATATATATGACGTTTCGCTGATAATTACGCCCAGGTTTGGCGTGGTTGTCTGATGCTGAACGTAGTTATCAGCGAAACGTCGTATATATCTTTTGTGTAAAATATTGTGGGGTCGCTTTTCAACACACCCGTGTGCTGAGATAGTTAAGGAATTGGCGCGTTTTCTGTTCACGTGACAACTCCTTATTGATTGGCTGTCGGGTGGTGGAGGGTTAAACGACACTACTTTATAATTTTCTACGTGACCAGACCCAAAAATGAACTTCATCGATCCAGCACTGGACTGATAACGGCTACCGATGATAATATTCATGCAGGCTTTCAGACCTCGCTGCATGAGAATTGCTTTCAAGCCCTCCTTTGCTTGAGCATCAGACATCACATGTGTGATGCTCGAGAAACACGAGACATTACTATCCAGAAAGAGATATTGGCCAGGACGTTCGGTACGGCGCGTCACTGCACGAGGCGTGAGCGGAGTGTTGCCGCATGTCTGTGTCTGGAAGAACGCAAGCGATCGCAGTGCAAGGTTCATCCGAGGGATCGTATTTATAGCCACACCGATCCACGCCCGGAACATTCGCTTAACAGCTCCAGTGCTAACGAGGCTCAACATGTGCAAAGGCATGCACAACAACCGCCATTCACCATTAAGTGGTGGTAATGTCGCCACGATGCCTGTGCCAGGCCATATGCACGTTGAAGCCACGTGAAGCGTCGAAGACTCACCGACAACAGGTGAAGGGACAGACCCAGGTGTTATGGGTTGCCTGACAGATGATGAGCAGATGCACCACCTGTGCTCCCGACCGTGCCAACTTGCTGTGTTTTACCCACCAAGCACTCTGCTCATTGTTGTGAGCGTCCCTCTTTTGCCTTCCGTTGTTGGAGAACGACTGCCTCCAACTGCCACATAGCATGCTTCACGATCTTCCTCCACAGAGGTCGATCTTGACACCACTTGTACCGGTCATCAGCAAGCCCACTCAGCTCCAGGTCCTCCTGTACTACATCAGTCAGTCTCTTGTCGAGCCCGTGCCGCGCCCATTTAGCCACCCTCTATTCAGCCAAACAGATGCTGTTTGGGCTCGCGGTGGCTGGGTATGCACGTTTTATGACCCAGCCACCGCAGCTTCGCCTGCCAGAGGAGCTCAGCAATGGGACTTTGCCAGTTGTGAGCTCCTCACACAATCAAGCCTGGTTAAACCCAGGATGGATTGTAGGCAGGCCAGCCGAAGAGTTTCAAGACGGCGCAGATGTTCCA
>JAZEWT010000028.1:5169863-5189415 GCA_036362905.1 Mordacia mordax
GGGGGGTCCACGTTTCGCAAGCATAGAGAAAAGAGGGCATGACTGCAACTTCGTGTGGAGCAACAGGCCAGACAGCTTCCACACAGCATTACGTAGCCAATGAAACGATGATGCTGCCCGATTGATTCGGAGCAAGACTTCCGCTGTCAAACTGGAACCGGCCATAAGCACATTGCCTAGATATGGAAACTTCTCCACTGTCTCCACAACTGCCCCATCACCCATGGAGAGCTGAGGAGGTGGCGTATTCGGTGGCACTAAATACCCAGACAGGTGCTTTGTTTTGGTGGGACTGATGGTAAGACTCCACCTCTTTGTGACGTTCTCCAGGTTCAACAGCAGAGCCCCCAACTCATCCTCAGAGTGAGCAGCGATCACCAAATCACTGGCATAGATAACATGGTTGACAAAGAGGGAGCCATCCCTTGACCGCATCCGGACATCGATCAGCCTCCCTTTGTACCTGTACCAGATGGAGATTCTACTGGAACATCCATGGAAAGCCTCTCGAACTACGTGGTCAAAAAAGATGTTGAATAATGTAGGAGCCAGAGGACATCCCTGTTGCACCCCAAGGTGAACAGGGAATGGCACTGACTCCCGACCACGTAGCTTTACCCGGGCTTGCCCACCCTCATGAAGGTCATTAATGATGGTGAGCAGGGTGTCAGGGATCCTGAAAGCACGAAAAACAACCCACAGCCCTAGCTTACTGATGGTATCATAGGTCTTGACCAGGTCAATAAAGCAGAGAGGCAGGTTCTGTTGGAATTCCTTACATGTCTGCTGTAGCAACCGGACAGAGAATATGACGTCTGTGCAGGACCGCCCCGGCCTGAAACCATATTGGGGTTCCGCCAGCCTCTCCTCAGCGTGCCTAGCAAGGCGATGTTGAGTGATCCTTGCCAGGACCTTTCCCGGTACACTGAGGAGTGAGATGCCCCTGTAGTTATTACAATCGGTGCGGTCCCCCTCTTGAAGGGCGTGCATGCGTGAACACGCACGCACACACACATGTATGCACGGAGCCACGCATACTCACGTGCAGTCCATCAATCCACATGCGCATGCACACGCGCATCCACACGAGTGCATCCACGCGCGTGATTACACACGTGCATACACATCTGCACACACATAAACGTCATTTACACACACACACGTCCATCTATAGACACGGACATGCGTGCGCGCAAGCACGCGCGTGCGTGCACCTGCATTCAACAGATAAAGATCCCGATACAGCCTTTTGGGGCGAGTGTTATTATCGAGCACCATAAAGGCCAGCACGGCACACGAGTGGGTTGATGGCTAGCAGCACGACCGGCCTCCTTTGTCTGCCTAGTGGCGATGTTTCCAGACTTCACCAGGTACTCATTTGAGGCCGAGTCGACCTCGAGGAGGCTCAGAACCAGTTAAGAACATCATCACTCGTGTTGGTAGTGAGCGGGAATCGAGATTGGGTTGCTAGGCTCGTACCATACGGCGCTAACAACTATAATACCACTTCTCACAAGTCAGAAGAACACTCTCCTAGATTATTCACCCATCGGCTCACTCACCCACTCACATATTCATTGACTCATCATGACACTCACATGTACACATATTAATCCATCCATACCCACGTATACCAAGACATGCACACACATCTATCCACATGTACGCTCAAAAAACATTAACATACACGATCCATCACACACACACACACCCACTCACACTATCCATCACACGCGCACACTCTCACACCCTATCCATCCACAAATACACATACACCACACGCTCAGCCACAGACCCATCATCCATCATTACATGCATAGGAACAAACGCCAGTCCATTCATACAATGATGCAATACACAACAACCTCAAAACAACAACAGATAAATACAAGGAGAGAGAACCCTCGTGTTCCCTTACAAGACAGCCGGGTCAAGTGATGTTAGCAAGCACTATAAAGGCCAGCATGGCACAGGAGGAGCTGGGTGGCAAGTACCACGCCTGGCCATCTTTGTGTCCGTAGTGAATATATTTACACAGCGCATCAGATATACACAGCTGCCATTCCCCACTAAGTGGAGGTGATGCCACACACGGCGCCTGTGCCAGGCCACGTGCACCTTGAGGCCATGTGAAATGTCAAAGGCTTCCTGACAGGAGGTCACAGGACAGACGCATGTGTTATAGGTTGCCTGACTAATGACTGGCAGAGACATACAAACGCATATCAACACAAACCAATCTACAAATACAAATAAATGCACAAAATATCCTCTTAATCCACACACCCACATCATATGCCACACTCCCATCAATAAATCCAAGTACACACACACACACCTGTATAATGCAAATGCACGTGTGTCTATGTAACACGCGTACACACACATGACCAACCATACACCCACAACATTCATTCGTGCACACACAAGAGGCCAACCCATCCCATGTACACAGTGAGACATCGACCCAACCACAAACATGCTCAAGACAAAGACCCCTGTATAGCTTTAATAGACTGTTGGGGCAAGCGCTCTTCGCGAGCTCCTATAAAGGACAACATGGCACATGAGGGAGTTGTGTGATCAGCACCATGCCCAGCCGCCTTTATCTCCCCAATACTGCTATTTACACACTGCTCCAGGATGTTTATGTAACGCTGTGGTGACCGTGGAGAAGGCACGGTCCACTCGAGGTATCCCTTACCGATGTTGGCCTTCGTCATCGATAGATCTCTGGTTGTCGAGTTCATAGCACAGTGTGTTTACCACTGAACCACTGCTCCTAATACGAACCCCACACAAACACATGCCCATACCGTAACACATGTGCATGCCTGTAATTTAATTAAGTGACCGATGTTAATTCCAGCGATGTTCTGGAAAGCTGACATCTGGTGGAAATATACTCAAGCTCGAGTACTCAACCTGGGTCCCAGATATGAATGACCATTATCTACCCATGTGGGTCAGTGCCAGAACTGTCAACAAAGAGTACACATGAGTTTTTCACATTGTATATTTTTCAAATGTGATAGCCTATGACTACAGGAAACGTTCTATGATGTATGAGAATTGTTCTTGAGCACTGCTCTTTTGGGATAGCCGTGGCGAGTGTTTCTCTCTCCTCTAACATTTCGCCCCCCAACTCTGGAATCCTGATGATGCCTCCGACGTGGGAGGTCAAATATTGGTACGAATTCCACAGTCCAATGATGAGACCCATAGAACAAACCATAGTTAAGCTCCCACAAAGTGGATACCTATTTTACCCACACTAGAGAGAGTCCAGACACCATAAGAGTTTAAAAATGTACACGATCCACCAAACTCTTCCTCCATCCCCAGGCCCTCCCCCATCCCCCACCTCAACACCCTGTCGCAGGTCACTCACCTTGATGTGGTTGAAGGAGACCGGTGCCACGGGTTCAAACGTGGGGGGAGCAGCGTGGCTGGGCCTGATACTGCGCCGGCCGCCGACAGAAGTGCGATGGGGGCGTAATGGGGGTGCAGTGTGATTGCAGCAGCGGTGTAATGGGGGTGCGACGAGGGGGTGGTGGGGGGGAAAGATAAAAAAAAACAAAGAGCTCTGGGTTCTTGAGGCCCTTGGGGAGTGGAGGCGATGAGAGTGAGGATCGTCTGGCTCTGTTTGCGACTGCTTTAAAATAGCATGGAGAATCCACAGGAATCCCAACATCCACGTCACTTGGCTTAAAGCAGCGTCGCTGCTGCCACTGACGCCGACGCCTCCATGGCCAGTGTGGCCGCTGCCGCTGTGCGTAGCATAGTGGCCCCGTGCGGCTCCAGCCGGGGAACGGAGACAAGTTCTGCGCCGGCGAGTGCTCAGGCGCTCCGAAACAGTCTCGTGCGGAGCACTGGGGCAGTCGCAGGGAATCGGGCGCAGTCACGGCCGGCGTGCACCCATGATCACGTCGTCTTTACCGTGCACGCAGTTCTGTTTTGCTCCACTCGTGTGTCGGTTGGTGGATCGCTCGGACTGATGGGCGCGTTAACGGAAGCACAGATGCGCGGGTCCGATTTATCCCGCGTCCATGGCCATCTCTCGTCTAAATGCCGCGTCCGCCAGTGAGATCGTGGAGTAATGGAAATTCAATGTCTCTGCGCGCTTTCGGCCAAAATCTATTGCTATGCATGCAGAGCTCGGCTGCCGCGGCGAGCGAGTGGGCGCCGCAACGAACTCGTGGTCGGTGCCCACTCGACTGCTCCGGCAATACTGGCCGAGTCCCTGCGTCGCTGGATTTCACAAGAGAAAAAAACTACGTCTTGACATCCAGCGGCCCCTTGGCTGCACCCACCGGGCAACTCACAGAAGTGTTGTTTATTCGCAGTTTACCTCTGAAAACAATGTCTCTCGCTCCGTGCCTGTGTATATTTTGTGTTGCAAATTTTTCCGCCCAGATTTTCTTCACCCGTCACGATGCAGTAAGCTGATTTCCGGTGGTCCCTTTTACAAGAGCCTTCCTGCTCAGCCCTCCGCTCCTACAGGCTTCTTAATTAATCCATCAGCCCTCGTTAAATCAACGAGGTCGTAACCGACGGCCTTTGTTCCGTGTCGATGGCGCGTCTCGTGCGTCCAACGTCTACCCGGTCGCCGCGGCCACTTAGAATTGTGGCGAAGTGGTTTCCCTTGCCATGATACAGTGCAAAACCTTAGGGAGGATGAGGGGAACAAGGGAAGGGAAATAATAACATCATTAAAACCCTCGTCACAAGGAGTTCCCCGTTGTGCACGTCTCATCAATCCCAGTTATTAATCGGATTAACGTGTCCATCAACGCTCGCTTTGCGAGTCTCACTTCCACGCTGGGTACAGCCACACTTTCAGTTGATTGCATGCTAGGATTCCACGGCAGTCCTCTTGGTGGAGTAATCAAAGCTTTAAAGAAACACACGTGCATGCATATTTGATGCAGTGTACATAAGAATACTTGATAAATAACACGTTTCTTACGAAGCGTGGTTTGAAAAAACGAAGACTGGGTAATGAACACAGGTGAGAAGCCGGTACAGGTGTAATGCAAATAAAATCATTCAATATGATTGCATTGCAAACAAACGGTGGACACGTTTGGCCCTTGCGTAGTTTCTAACGGGATTCGGCGGCGTCCTGATCGCACAGAGATGCCGCTGGTGGGAACACGCAGACGCTCCAATGTTCAGTCACACCTTCAACCCTCACTCACAGCCAACAGGTGACATTTCACAGTGATATGGCCAGGACAAGTATATCTTCTAAGTAAGCACTTTCAACCTCTCGTCGGTGTGTAAGAGCCTCAGCGGGTTGTGACATTTGTACTGCCGTCAAAGTTAATGTCGGCGATTAGAATGATGTCAAGACGGCTGTCTGCACGCTCTGGATATCACAAAGGTTAACCCCACATAGTGATTACATCCCAAGCGTCAGCAATGAAGCAGCGCATGCGATCCAGTACGCACGGCACGTACTCTCTGCTTTCAGAGAGTCGGCTGATTGAGTTTCAGCGGTAATGCCGATTGCCCCACAGACCAGATACCACCGCGCATCCATCATCGGGTGCCACCGTGTGTTCGTCACTGGGTCACGGCGAGTGTCCATCTCTCGGTCACACGGTGCGTCTGCGACCTCGCCAGATGAGACGCTCCATCCGTCAGCGCCGCCGCCGCAGCCGCCAAAACAATTTCGCGGTTCAGTGGGCACCGGGGTCAGTGTGGCCGGTTGATCGGAAACCCGAGCGGCGATGGAGCGTAGGGAGTGGGAGGTGGGGGGCGGATGAGGAGGGATGGGGGGAGGGATGGAGGGAGGGATGGAGGGAGGGGGGTCACAGGCCTGTGGTCTCCAGTCACGCAGCACGTCACGCGTGACCCATCTCATACCCCAAAGCACGCAACGTGTCGTGCACAGCCGCGCCTCACGCATCGCGACGGTCTTCGTCTCTGCGGTGCAGCAGGGCAGCAACACAGGGCCGCGTCATCTGAACATATTTATGAAGTTTATGCGCAGATCCAGAGGAGGAGTCGATGGATTTGCTCAGGTTGTGAGCGATGTGTAAGAGGGTGGCACCCCATGGCTGTTGGGCCATCACATGGCAAGAATGTAGCAGCAGTGTAGGAGGGCTGCCGGACTGATCTGAGTGTTGGCCCCTTGCGCGGTTTATTTCATACAAACAACTCGTTCAACGTTATTATTAATTATTATTTAGCAGACCCCCTTATCCAGGGCATCTTACATTATTCTAGAGTTCTGAGGAAACCACAGAGAGGCGAGGGGAAGGCAGCTACGCATTCAGCCAGCACCGACATTTGCCAGGCAATGGATTATATTATGATGTTACTGGCCAATTAATGAGCTTTTTTTTTTAGATATGGGAGGAAACCGCAGAATCCGGAGGAAACCCACGCAGAACAGGGGGAAAACACACCAACTCCACACATAAAGACACCCTAGACAGGAATTGAACCGCCCAGGGCAGGACTTTCCCTCTGTGAGGCGCAGATGTTATCACTGCGCCACAACAGTATTCTGCCATCCCGACATAAGACACTGCGTTTGGACGTTCATTCGTTACTGACTGAATAGGAAACGTTATTCTCATTTCAAGTAAATATATTTCAGTGGTTAGCGCTGACGCCTCACAGCAAGAAGGTCCCGGGTTCGAATCTCTCGGCTCGGGTGCCTTTCTGTGTGGAGTTTGCATGCTCTCCCCGTGTCCGCGTGGGTTTTCGCCGGGTACTCCGGTTTCCTCCCACAGTCCAAAAGCATGCTCCTGGATAGGTTGATTGGCTCGCAGACTAAAATTGTCCCGCAATGCCCGGCGATGGACCGGCGTCCCGTCGTCGGGTGTATTCCTGCCTTACGCCCTGTGTTTCCGGGATAGGCTCCGGCTCACCGTGACCCTATATAGGATTAAGCGGTTTCAGATAATGAGATGAGATGAGATATTTTAAAAAACCCCAAAAAATTATGTTGTTGCTGCCGATTTTCCATTCTGGCGTAATTGTTGTTGTTCTTGATGTGCCGTTCTCTCTGTAGCTCTGTGCAGCGCTTTGTGACCCTCGGGTGAAAAGCGCTCTATAAATGCAATTGTCAATTATTGTTAAATCACCAAATTATTACCTTGTTTCGCACTGTAATTGGTGACAAAGCAGACAACACTCATTATGCTACAGAACCCGGTTTGATCCCAGGTGGACCGCACCAGCAATCGAACCCACTCAGGCTCAATACTTGACTGCCGGGTATTCTCACACATTACTCGCCACGACCCGACAACGTAGAGGTGATGCACCGACATGTGAGCTCCCCCGCGCCGCCCCCCCCACAGGGGGACAAGAGACCCCATAGGAACAACACCCCCAATCATCACGTGATGTTTACAGCCGGAGCTTGTGGGTTCCTGCAGAGCCGTGCCGCGCTCACGAGGCAGAGCCGCCGCGTTCGCTGGACGTTCCTGGGAGAGGGGCGAGCGAGAGGGTGCACCCATCGGACGCCCGTGTCGCTGCAGGAGACATCCGTCCCCGGGTCTCGTAAAGCCAAGAGCGGCAGCACGGCTGACAAAACAGAGTGGGGCGAAGAGACAGAGCTACCGCACTGCTCTGTAACAACAACGGGCTTCGTCACAATGAGGTCATCACCCTTAGCTCCCCCCACCCCCTCCCTGCGGGAAATGGAGCCGTTTTCCCAAATCGTTACGACGACGCGACACCCCGTGGCACACTTGGACCCCAACGGCTGCGCAATAAGAAGCAGCATCGGTCCCTGCTTGGAGTCGGCTGTTGCTGCTTCACGGCCATTATAAAGCGAATCATCATGATCGAGAGAAAAACACAGAAGAGGCAATGATTCAGGTAATGGACGTGCACCGCTGCCAAACTCGCGTCACAAAACCAGCTCTCGCAAAGAGTTCACTTTCATTTTCCATGACGTGACGTAAAAAAATAAACTAAGTCAAACATTACCACCTCTCTGAATGAGTCTTGCTATGGAAGAGATTCTCTGCACACTCATCACTTAATGTGGATAACTCCCATTAAGGTCACGGGAAGTGAAACTCGCTTAAACAAGAATTTTTATTTATTCCAAAACGAGTAATGTCCCACTGCAGAATCTTCACGAGTGACGCGGTGGTGCAGTGGCACAGTGATTAGCTGCTGCAAGAAGATCCCAGATTAAAATTCCCGAATCGAGTGCTTTTCTGTGTGAAGTTTGTGTGTTCCCCTTGTGTGCACGTGGGTTTTCTCTGGGTATTGCATTCTTCCCACCGTTCAAAGACATGCTGCCTAGGTTAATTGGCCGGATTACATTTCTCTCAGTTCATTTTGATAGACTGGTGTCCCATCGTGAGTGTAGCCCTGCCTTGGACCCTGTCTGTCGAGCTAGGCTCTGGTCTCCACGAACCTCTACAGCATTAAGTGGGGACTGATAATTATGATAATGATGAGCAGCATCCCCATGAAACGGGGGGACCACAGGGTGGCTTCCACTTCGCCGAGTCTTATCAGCTGTCGCCAGAGCAGAAGTTACTCCATGTTCGTGCTGTAGGGCTTTACAATGAAGGCCCCCAGGAGTAGCCCACATGATGAAGGCCCCCTAAGGTAAATCACGTGGGTTCAAATAGCAGATGCCACATGGCTCGCCACCCAAAACCCGCTCGGCTCAGCAGCGCCACAATGCCGTGCTCACCCGTCGACCAACAAGTACCGCGTGTGCAGCCCGGTGTGCATTGTGCTGACCAGATTTCGTATGAAATTCCAGCTTTTAAGATCTCTGCCTATAATTGGTGTGGGGGGGGGTCCTCTGTGCATTGCTGCTGCTGTTCCTCATCTTGAGGAATGCCTAACTGGCCATGCAATGGTAGAACACGTGTCCGCTCTCCCTCTCTCATGCGGCTGACATACATCAGGGTACCTTCAGGGTTTATTTAGCAATGACCACTTCTCTGAACCACCCTTTTGGGATAGCTGTGACGAGCGTTCATTCTCCCTCGCCACAACCATCTAAAAAAAGCAGCTCTTAAGAGCAATTTCCACACATTGTGAATCCCTAAGCGCCATGAACACCTCCCTGAACAAGCACTTTATACATAGACCAGTGGTGGTGGTCATCAGTATGAAGGCAGCACAATCTACACCATGAGCACGCGATCCAAAACGACCCAGTCCCGTCGATTCATGCAGGGTAGCCCCGTCCATCCCTGGCTGTCAACAAACTGACTACGCTTCACGGTTAGAAGCATCAATGTCCCTCTCGCGTGATGTCACCGAGACAACTCTCCCATGAGTTTCAATACAACACCAGTGCGGTCCCATTTCTTTTCCGAGCAGATTCAAACTCGTACTGCATGGAATAGGATGTGCAGCCTGGGCGAGTACCTTCAGAAGCCATCGCTTCTGATCGGCATGTTACGGACGAGCTCACATGGCGGTGCAGTGAGCAGCGCTGCTGTCTCACAGCAAGAAAGTTCCAGGTTCGATTTCAAGCTCAGGTCCCTTTCTGTGTGGAGTTTGGGTGTACTCCCCGTGTTTGCGTGGATTTTCACCGGGTACTCCAGTTTCCTCCTAAAGTGCTATTAAATGCTGCTGCCTAAGTTATTTTTCCTGCTGAGTAATTACTCATGGTGTCCTTTGATGGATTGGCATCCCATACTGAGTGTAGCCCTGCATTGTGCCTTGTGTGTGACCAGCTCGACTCTGAGTTCAGCAAGACACTCTACAGGATTAAGTTGGGACTGATAATAAAGGAGTGAAGGAACGTTACAGCTTTAAAGATGAATCAATCCTCCGTTACGACATGAGATTAGAGTGATGTGCTAATGAGTCACTTCCTTGCATAGCTGGTAACAGCTTCTACACCCATCTCCACGGCGCAAGCCTTTTCATTTCCTTTTGTTATTTCACGCCGCGCTCATATTTGTCACCGACATCTTATCAGCGTCCTGGAACGGAGCACGGGCTACACAGCCCATCTGTTCTCGACATAACCTGCATGACACAGGGGTCACAGGTGCGGGTGGAGAATGACCTTTACATTAATTTGTAGCCGCTCTCGTGTCATCGTTCACAGGTGTGCTCCACACAGCCACTCAATTACACTCTCTCTTCCCCTCACTCCGTGACTACTGACTAAATGATCCCTCATAGTGGAGCTCGACTTGAGTTCATAGTGGAGCGCAGGATTTGAACCCCAGGTTCTAATCACACTGGATCTGTGCGCTCATACAGGCAGGGCTTAATCTCTGGATCTATGCGCTCAGACTGGCAAGGCTTTATCTCCTTAGCCACTTGATTAACTTTACTTTGAATGCAGCCATGCCCGGCGCTAATGAGACCGACGCGGTCAAGGCCCGTGCACCGACTCCAGTTCCCACCGATACGGAGGCAACGGCAGGGCAATTCGTGCCGCTCACTGAAATTCACATCCCCCTTGGCCATCGCCCGCGCGCTTCGGTGAAAGTCCAGCAGGCCGCAGGTGGAGAAATGGCGGCCACGCGATGGCAACGCGATGAGAATTGTTCTCACGACTTGCTCTTCAGGGAAAGCCGTGACGAACGTGCCACCTCTCTTCTTCACGACACCTGTAGATGCTTTATGATGCCTCTAACGTGGAAGGCGAAACATTGTGAAAGAGAGAACAGGAACGCTCGACATGGCTATCGAGACAGCAGCTCTTGCGAGCAATTCTGAATCATTGAGCCGTGCAGACGTACATCAACACGTTGACTGGGTTTATGATGAATATATAGGAGACAGTGACTAAGTCGAGTCTACTGTGGACGCTGGGAGAGGGAGGAGTAATCGCCTCCACGATCACTTGGACAAGGGAGGCACAAGTCATTCTGAACGCCTGATGATGTCTCCTCTCGGAGCAGGATCATGAACACAGAAAGAACACTCAACATGACTAATCTGAAATAACAGCTGTGGAGAGCCACTGGTATTGGTCGTGAGTAGCAATGGAACTCGGGTTACAAGGTTCGAAGTTCAGCATGCTATCTATTACTCCACGTTAGCAACTGTATACCGTGCACCATACACATTTGGAGACTCGTGCATGGAACACAAGCGGGTAGGTGGCAGATGCTGTCATTTACCAATGACAGCATCTGTCATTGCTAAACGACAGCACCTCATGGATAACCAGCCATAGAGAGAGAGAGAGAAAACTAACTCATGGATAACTGTACAAATAAGTGCAGGGCAGCTGTGGGGCATGATGTATAGATTGTTCTCTAACAGCTAAAAACTTTTTAAGGTATTTAAAGCATTGTGACGTTATTATGCACCATGGATCGTAACATCATCATGAAGGAGATTGCTTGTTCCAATGAACCCCAGAGCTACACTGCCTCGAGTGTCAGACTCCTGCTAGGGTCTGCCTTGGGGAACAGGATTGGAGTCCAGCACTCTTGCTAGGGTCTGCCTTGATGAACAGGATTGGAGTCCAACACTCCTGCTAGGGTCTGCCTTGGTGAACAGGACTACAGTGTTGCACTCCTGCTAGGATCTGCCTTGGTGGACAGGCTTGTGTATTGAACCAGCCTCTGAGTGGGAATGGGTGAAAATTTTCGCATGGAACCTCCGAACCTTACTATACACAGGTGCCCAACTCACACTCCAAAGAATTCTTATGTTATCAGGAGTCACGGGGGTATCACGGTGCAACCCGCTCACCCAACTCGGATTAAACCATCCCCCTACACAACAGCCCCTCGGCGGCTGGAAGCCGGCAGTCTTAACGTGCACATTCCACCAGCGAGGGCAGGACAGGTGCAGGTTCATGGACCAGAGAAACGCTTCCCTGCATCTACTACCCTTGGAAGATCAGATAACCCAGAATACATGGTAGAGGGGGTTGGAAATTGCTCCTTTAAAGGCACAGGGTTCTTCCAGGCAGCCAGAGAGAGAGAAAATACACAACAGACGGTTCTGCTTCTAGAGCGTTTTTCTGTTTTGTTGGAGACAGCAGTGCGGTAATTTTCAGAATAACGATCCGTGTAACAGCCAGCGTGCATATGTGCACGCATTCACGCCGGGTTAATGCTTGCCGTAGCGTTCGGCGGTTAAAGCGCCATGTCGGTTCGCAAATCCGCCACGCCTGGGAGACACACTCGAGCCCCAGAGCCTCAACGGGAGGAGGCACCGGCCGGTTCTCTTCCCTTTTTTTTTACAAAATGTAATCCCGCCGGCGGCTACATTCCCGAGTGACGATCCGCCCAGCGGCAGGTAGAGTCCACCCATCATGTAGTCGCGTGGCCTCGCAATTTAAACGTGTTAGGGCGAGAGGGGGGGGAAAAACTAAAACAAACGGTGCATTAACTGTACAATGTCAAATAAAATGGCAATATCTCGGTAGGAGTTATTATCCAAATAATAGGGTTTTGCGGAGAGCAGGTGGGAAGCTGTTTTGGCTGACGATGACATGGGCGGCCCATGTGATTAATGTGCTTTCGTACAAAAGTGGCTGGGAGGCCTATGGGGTGCAGGTTCATAATGCCGTGGCCAACGCATTGATCAGAGACCGCTGGAATTCAGAATTTACATCAGTGCGTTTAAGCGAGTTGTGATTAAACCTGGTTCAAACGAACAGTGGGAGCTAATGCTTCGATCCCTGTTCAGTCCGCTTGTATTTAATCTGAAAGGGACTGTTAAGCTATGTAGCTCTTTATAGCAGTTGTCCAGTAGGAAGTGATAAGCCGGTTAGGATAGCTAAAAGCACCAGGGGCAATTCAGTCAGGGCAATTAACCTAGGCAGCATGTCTTTGTAATGTGGGAGGAAACCGGAATACCTCGAGAATACCCACGTGGATACCAGGGAGAGCATGTAAAAGCCACAGAGAAAGGCACCCGAACCCAGGCCTTCTTGCTGTGAGGCAGCAGCACTACTCACCAAATCACGGTGCCACACAGTGTGGATGCAAGGCCTCTGAAGTGACTTCTGAAGTCGCTTAGTAGTCTCATTTCCCAGAGGCTACTCTTTGGCACAGCTAAACTCTTTGTCCCATCTAATGACACCTATGGCAAATAGGGGAAAAATATGAAAATGAAATGTGCTTTCTCACAGTAAATTCGTGGGCTTCAATGCACCTCAAACATGGCAGGAAAACGCAATAACACTTGGTCAAAACTGGCCCGTACAGACCGGCGCGAGTCATTTTAATGTACCCTGCAGAATAATATAGTGCGATTCTTTTTGTTGAGGACAGACACGGTGAGAGATCGGTTTCACGGAATATAAATCTGTGACGAGCGGGGCATAAAGAACGCATTCATTGCCTGGCCCGCGGCCCGTGATAAACATCTCCACTTCTGGCTGCAGCTGGAGCCAAGCCTCTGCTCGCTCACCGACTCAGTGGCATCATCATCATCACCACACGTGCGCGCTCGCGCCACTTACAGCGCTGAACTGCAGTTCACTAACAAACCTGTGCCACTCCCTCTCCGCCGCCCCCCCCAAATTCACCCCAACCCCAGCTCTATCAACCATACCCCCCCCCCAACCCAATGCCACCCCCTTTACAAAACGCTTTCAAAGCAGAACTTACCCTTGCAGCAAGTCCACTACATTTTCATTATTAAAACAGCATTGCTTCTTTCAGCACTTCTCAACACAGATTTATATCCCAAGTTTCGGAACGAGCCCATGCGGCGTACCGTGCGCAAGTGCCCTGGTTCACGGGTGTTCAGCAAAAGCCGCTCCGCCCCTCGGGCCCTGAGGCTGCGTTACACCGGGACGAGCGTTAGTTGCAGCAACACCGCCGTCGTAGGTGGGGGATTTATGCGGATTCGAGGCAACCGCCGCAAGCTGGCCCCGTTTGTCCCGCCTCTGCGAGAAAGATCAGAGGCGCTCTGGCTATTGGAATCCTGGATCTCGGATGCCAGGAATTTCACGGCAGGTGAGAAGGCTTTGAACTTCGGGCCAGAGCGCAGCTGGGAAGCGTTGTAGATGTGATCATACTACGTGGACGCTGAGATGAGAAGTGAGCGGTGCAGGTGTGCAGGGTAAAGGAGGCCAAGTGACCGAGATGGGCAGCGGAGTGCAACCCACAGGGTGGTGGTGACCTCGGGAAAGACCTGAGGCCTCGAGGTGAATGCTCTGAGAGTGATCCTTGGGGGTAATTTGTCAACTCCAACAACTATGGTATGTTGTAAAAATAACTAACTCCTTTAATACTCGCGGCACAGTTGCTGAGCAAAGACCCAAAGGACAATAAATATCAAGCGGCCAGTACCAAAAAATACAATTACAGTTATAATGTGAGTTTTAAAGCGGCTCCTGCATTGAGAAAAGCTCACAATGGATTTGGACACAGAGAACAATGGGAAGAAATTCCAAATGCCCCAGAACGTGGGAACACGTAGCTTTTTAAACACATCAGCAGCAGATCCCCTCCATCATCATCTTCTTCCTCACACTTCGGGATAATTCAACAACGCAAATGATTCCCACGTTGGAATGTCACAGCGTGCGGTACTCACGCAGCCGCGAGTAAGAAACTACGCGTCCGACACCGTCACGTTTTCACTGTCCCGGTTTTTTTTTTTTAAAGCACACGAGTGCTTTAACGGCCATTCCTTAAAAATCTTTTACGGCCGGTGATTTAATTTTCCGGGAATCTCGAGACGTTATCCAGCCACCGCTTGACGTGAAGTAATGGCGATCCCTCGGCAATCCTGGAGCCCATCAAGATATAGATATAGATGCACACAAACGTGACTGGCCGCATGAACATTTCCCGTGGGAGCAAACAGATAAAAACTAAACAGCTCACTTATAGCCGGGTCACCCGAGGGGCCGATGCTAATGACTGAGCGATCTCACCGGACCACTACGGCTCATCCCATTCATTGGAAGGCTTCCGATGAACCCTCCGATGGCTGAAGCGGGATCTCGGAAGCGTGAGTGGCGTTTGAGGTCAGGCGCTGTTCACTGATGGCTGCACAAATAACACAATGTAAACAAACATCAGTGATGAGCCAAGCCTTGTTTTGAATCGTAAACGGCAAAATACTGTTAAATCACCAACGTGAGTAATTAAATCTAATTACGCTTGGTGGGTTTAAAGGTTTGGGCCAAGCCGTGTGTGTTTTTCAAACACTGTGCTTTGTGTGGAGTGTGACCACGCCTGACTCAGACAGCCTAATTGGCTGATGAGGAACATGAAGGGATGCAGTGCGACTCACCGACTCACAGCTGACGAGCGTTCGGTCTCCACGCCGTGTCACACAAACCGCTGACACGGGGTGTTAGCCATTGGTGATCTCACCTTCGGCTCATTGCACTCCGCTTGGATGTGTGCGTGTGCCTGAGCTGTATGAAGGGCTGTACCAGCTGCCAGTGTGCGGAATTTCCGATAGAGAATGCAGAAACAATGACACTAAAGTTGACATCTGAGCGGCCGTTTGTTTTCATTGACTAATGAGGGTCGCGAAAATGGCGACGACTGTTACTCGAACTGAAAGGCGGTTATGGTCGCTGCCTGCCAGTTCCCAGCACAATAAATGTACCGTGGAATCTTGGCGATGCTCCGTTTCACAGACGCCCGCCCGCCGAATCTCACCCACGGTCACCGCTAACAACAATGGGGCGGCGAGCGATCATCGGTGGTGGGGCGCCCACCGCCACCTCCCACCCTCCCCACCGCTGTGTCCAGAGAACACGCCGCACGTTCGTGTTTAAGGAATTCAAAACAAAAATAAAGCCACCGCCGCTACCGGCTGCCAAACAGCAACAGCCGCAGGAACCGAGGAACACAATCGTGATGGTGCCAAGCGCGAGTGGGAAACGCACTCTACGAAGGTGAGCGCGCGCGGCCCACAATGGAAGGAACTGGCCCCATGAGGCAGCGCATTTTGTACGATCCCAGCGGGGGCCCACGTTGCCCTTTCCCACAGCCCTCCAGGGCTGCCCTCTGCTGCAATTCCGTCTCCTATGAAATTACAGACCCCTGCGGCTTGCGGGCACCGGCCACGCACAGGGCAGGATTAGCACCGACTCACCCGACGTGGGATGCGCGGAATGTTTCGCCCATTCGTGCCGACCCCTTGTGAGTCGCAACTGACCCCAAGGAGGAGTCCAGCTTGGAAAAGAAAATGACGGCGGGATTTATTTTGAGACGCGACGGGTGGTGTAAAGTGTGAGCTCGTGGAGAGTGCCTGTTAAATGTGCGGCAAGCACCACGCAGTCATCAACCAATTAACGCTCGATTCACCGAGCTCGTTAACTCACGCCCCCCGCGGCACCACGCCGACTACCTTGGCACACGCTCTCCTCGCTCTGTCGACGGCTCATATATACACACACGTCACAGGTCTTGGCGGCCATGCTTATTAACCGAAGTTTAAATGGGACAGCAACTCGAACGGACTCATCCATGAGCAGTTTAAATGTTATCCCCTCGTAAGTGTGGGTTTTTACTCCAGGTGCCCAGGTTTTGTTAACAAAAGATAGAACATTACAAATATCTGCAAATGTAGGACACTCGTGAGATTGGCCCTTCGCGAGGCTCCCGTGTGAGGCCGTCGCACTCAACGGGTGGGTCGCGACCCATCGTTGGGCCGCGAGCGCGACCTCGCGGTCCAAGGAGATCACACCCGTGTGGTTGAAGCCTTGTGGTGGACAAGGCTGAGAAGTCCTGCTATGAGGAGTGAATACACACGTTGCTCGATGTGCGTGCTGTCGAGTTTTCTATTCTTGCTTTGTGCGCAATCTGGAACCACGGCAGATTTTACGATTGCAATTAACGTTTTGCAAACAGGAAACTGCGATAAGCAAGCGGTAGAGCACGCAATTAAAAATGGCAAAGGAAATTAATAAATATATGCATGAAACCCACAACATTTTTGTTAGATACGACTTCCATTAGCAAAACGATAAACATTTTACAATGCACCAAGCCATTACCAAAGTCAATACAAAAGTGATTTTGCATTGCACTCCTTTGTTGTTGTAAACAAAGATGAGACACAGGTGTACTCCACGATCATAGACCACTGCACAACAGCACATAAAATACACAAAGCTGAAACCATTCACCAAGCCACCCAAATTAGCAATGGTTTCCGTGTATACAGCCCTGTTTGTGCCAGTGGAGATTATATTTCAGATCATCAGCTGCAATTCTGGCGTAAGAACATCGAACCTGCCAAACGAACGTCCTGTACGCCCCTGGCCGGCCCTCGGGAACACACCGCGCGCGGCCACCCTCTGTGCCGCGTGTGGCCACGGCGCACGGTGATTGTGTGCGCCTGTATAACTCGAGCGCACACTCCACGACGAATTGATTTGTCACTGTCACTAAGATGGCCACGTGTTGTGATGAGGATGAAGATGGTCTTGGTTAGAACGCGTGGGGAGGGTGTGGGTACCTGGTGGAGTTCAGTTTGCTTTTGCATGTTCTTCCCGTATCTGCGTCGGTGTGATGGGTACACTGGTTTCTGCCCAGAGTCTAAAGATGCACTGCTGCTGCCGAGGTTAATTGCCCTGCTGACTAAACTACTCCCAGTGCCCTGCGATGGACTGGCGTCCTATCCTCGGTATTGACCTGCCTTTCACCCTGTCTGCTGGTATAGGCTAGAGCACCTTACAACCCTGCACAGGATTAAGCAAATACTGATAATTAAAATGAGTCTGCTTTGGTGAACCTGCCAAAGGCACTCCCAGAAAGTCGTGCGGCTAATGGGATATGTAAATATATATATATAGTTCAAGTGGAATGACAGATTAATGCCTCCAAAATAGGGCTAATATTCTATTGTGTTGTGCGTCGTATGGTTTGGCATCCAGCTCGGACACATATCTCAGAGAGAGGGTCTTTGCCTATAACTTCTGGCAGTTCATTAGCAGTGCTGCAAGCAAGCCAGACTACTGTTAAGACACAGTGATGATGAAATCGGTCCAGAACCTTGCTTGTGTTGAACCGACCCTGTCGAAGTAATGCACTCCGAAAAATCCGTGATCCTCCTGTACTCATCACAGAGGGACGGCTAATTGTTTAAAGCTCGCATGAAACACACAGCACTGAATGCAGCGCTATTATCGGTGGCGGAGGGGCTCACAGCGCACACCAAGTTGGGCTATTTTGAGCCCCAGTTGAGCGAGTGGGCATCTCTTGATGTGCCCAATGAGAGGCAAGTCAGTAAATTATGGAAGCAAGCGAGGAAGCTCATGACCAAAGAGGCAGGGTAGCGGTAACGGGTTTAAAAATCTGTTTGTTTACTCGATTGCTGTGCGTTGCCTGATGCTTCTCGTGATGATTCGAGTTTTGGTTTTTAACGTAACGTCTTTTAAATTATTGTAATGATGTAGAGCAGCTTTTCGAAGCAATCATCTTTTAAATTATTGTCTCATGTTGTAACTTGTTGGTCTGAAATGTTAATTGCCGTCAGCAACAGGAATGCGCCTGCTATACAATTCAATGTTTGATATATTCAATAATTCGAATGCTATCGAGTGTAATTTAAAATATATGTATGTATATCAGATCATATTTTACATGTTCTGCAACGACGTGTATATAAAAAACCCAAAAATGTTATTGTTGCTGATTTTCCGTTGTAATGTTTTGTTGACGTACCGTTCTCTCCACAGCTATGTGCAGCGCTTTGCGACCCTCGGGTGAAAAGCGCTCTATAATTGCAATTATTATTATTTTATATGTTTACTGGATGAATATTTTTTTGTTTTCGTTCACAAAGTTGCTTTATCTACTGTCTCGCTTACCCCTCCTTGCTTAAATAAAGACTGTGCTTAATGATTCATATTTAGTGGTGACATCTGCACACCAAAGCCCATTTGCGCACCCAAGCGTTGCAATGTCTCCGTGGTAACGTATGACCGAGGAGGGAGTGTGGTGGAGGATTTAAACTGCTGACCCCAGGTCTCAGAGGCAAACTGTTAATCAAGAGGCCACCCGGCCACCAAATACAAAGGTTCCACCATGTAGTCTTAACAGAAGTTAACAGCGATCGTCCCATGGATAGATCCATCTCTGGCATAAAATAATTGAGGATTTCCGACAGCTAGCTCGAGATGGCTTTAAACTGGACACCAAGGCCTGGATGCTCATCGGAAGTCTCTGACTTGATAATCCAACGTAAACCAGAGTGTAATGCAAAACCAAGTAACCTCAGATGGCACGTGTTTTGTAAAACTACAGCTGTTTTCTCCACGCGCTTGTGGAGAGTGCGTGGCCCTTTTCAGACTGACGCCATTTGGTGACGTTCCGCAATTGTGTCGATTTTGCGCGCGGGGGGGGAGGGCTCTCGAGTTGCAACGCGTGGACCCCACACAATCGAACCTTTGCTGCAACAACAGCGGGCACAACAGCGGCCACGCGCTCCTCGCTCTACTGCCCCCACACCACGATGCCGTGCCCCATGCCTCCAGTCAGCAGCTCCACCTGATTGGCGTTGAGCCTGCATTTGGTTTTTTATGGGCAGTGCCGTCTGACCGCAGAGCGAGAGGAGCTTTACGAGTTAATTCATTATCAGTAGCAACAATCCTGTAGAGCAGGGGTCCTCAAACTACGGCCCGCGGGCCACATGCGGCCCGCTGAGGACA
>JAZEWT010000028.1:5202062-5220175 GCA_036362905.1 Mordacia mordax
CCCAAAGCCTTCAACTAATTGTTGAGGCAAGTGCTGTTAGCGAGCAACTATGAAGGCCGGTACAGCACATGAGGTGGTGGGTGTATAATACCACTCCTGGGAGCCTTTGTCTGCCCAGTGCTGATGTTTATACATCGCACCAGGTAGAGTCCACATAGGGGGGTTCAATATATAGTTAAGTCCATTTCCACTGTTATAGGTCGTGAGCAGGAATCGAACTCGGGTCGTCAGGTTCGTAGCAGACCGTTAACCACCACACCACCACTGGCCGCAGGCATCGGGAAAACGCAAGAATGAGAAGACAGCGCTTAAATACAATTCAAACAAAACCTGCGCAACGTCTTTAACACACAGACCCCCGTATAACTTTAAAGGCAGGGCGAGTACGTCACCTTGAGAGTGTGAGGTGAGCCCAGCACGGACTCTCACACTCGGCACAATGTGGCGCTCAGCTGCCCTCATCTCCCCCCCCGGCCCCCCCTGCCCAGCTTACTGCACTATAAGAGACACTCATTTAAGGTTGAGTTAACCCAGAAGAGAGACATCCCGAACACATTTATATAAAACGATTGACGCTGCCGCGTGTTACCGGGAATTAAGCCAGGTTTTTAGCAGGCTGCGCATACCAACTGTTCCGACGCTAGCAAAGATAAAGATCTACCGTAAAGCCCTGACAGATTGTAGGGTCAAGTGCTGTTAGTGAGTACCTATATAGGCCAGCGTGGCACAAAAGGACGTGGGTGACCAGCACAATGTCTAGGTTGCATTTGTCTTCATAGCAGCATTGTTTACGCAACGCACAGGTTTCTCATGAGACCGACTTGACCGAGGAGAGGGCCAGGATCTGTTTAGATAAATCATCACTCTTGCTGGCCATGAGTGGGAATCGAACACACAAACGCACGCACATTCACTCACTCGCTGACTCACCAGACTATAGCAGCAGTGGAGAGAGCACCGCTCTACTTCACGCTTGGGCGAGTGGACACACCCGGCAAGCCGGCAAGCCGGGGAAAGAGTCTATGGCCCAAGGGCAGGAGCAGCGGGCGAGCGAGCGAGCGGCTCACGCAATGGGCAGCGGCGGAGCTCCAGAAGATTTGCGAGACGCGGGGCGGTCCGGAGGGCGATCGGGCCGTCCAGGAGGGTGCTCGCTCGCTCGCAAGCACACGCGCTCAGTTTGGTAAAAGCAGCAAAATAAAATAAATAAACAACTTGGCCTTGCCGAGCGCGTAAGGACGAGTGTCTGCCAGACGCCTCCTTGGTTGGATGACAGACGGAGATGGATCCCTGGCGAAGCGGCTCCGGCTCACAGTTTAAATACAGACGAACAGCTCGGCCCAGATATCAAAATATTGGCGAGCGGCGTGCAGAGGCGAGCTCCAAGGAAAGCGCCCCGGTGGTAGGTGGGCCGGTCATTGTGTTCGCACAGCATCAGCTCCGAGCAGGGCGTCCCTTGTTTTGGCCAAAAAAACAAAGGGAGAGAAAAAAAGGCTCCATCTCTCCCTGGGAAAGCAGCGTGCGGCCTGTTTCTACAGAAACGGCTGAACTTGAGTCAAAGGGGCTTTATAGGGACATCAAAAGCACCATTGTTTGGGGGCTCCTTCCCCTGATTTTTTTTCTTTCTCTACGTGGCCAAGGGCAGGAGACACAGGAGGAGGAAGAGAAGGCGCAGGGAGCACATAAACGGGCGATAGCCACAGGAGCTCGAGGAAAATCCCACACGTGTCTGTGCCGATAAAGTCAGCGTGGCCAAGCTGGATCGTCAATGGTCGACCTCCAGCGGGAATTTCATGCTGGAGATGGATGGAGCCCTTGCTTGATAACGGCCCGATTCGGAAGATAAAACAGGCACCACTGCATAGGCAGTTGAGAACAGCTTTTTCGGTGGAGTGCCTGGTTCCCACAGTAATATCGTGGGATTTCCATGGGTGGTTCTGGAATGGCAACAGATATGAATAACTGCCACACACGTGTTGGAACAGGGATATAACTACTCGTGAGGTCAACCCAGGGTAAGTGATGGGCTAGGTCAATCCCTGACGACCTGGATTTGATCTTACAACTTTTTCTCATTTGAGTCAAGTGCTCGAAGTACATATGTATTCCAGCAGCATGGCTCAAGGTGACTGCAAGAAACAATAACAGCAAGTAATTAGCCGACACGCTTGCGGTTGAGTTGGAATTTTAACCTCATTAGCGTATGTTTTTTTCCGGACATTTTCAATCTTCGGAGCAAATAGCCAAACCTCTAAAGCCATAAACCCGCACGAAAATATCTTCAACTACTAGCATCATTATTATTACTTACTTGTCAATTAATGTGGTCTATTAATGCTAAACTTTAATGCTAAATAAAGACAATAGTAACACTAAACTATCAAACAAAAACACAACACAAATCAAGCTGGTTATTTACAACTCACGTTGCCCCATCTCCGTAGAGAAACTCTCCAGTGGGAAGCCTCACCGGGGCCCCATCTCCAAACTGGAGGGGCGGCGATGTGTGCCAGCTGTCCTCACGGTGTATAGACCACTGCGTGAGAGATGCGTTCCTTGCTAAGAGGTTTCGGGAAGGCTGGGAGGGGGGGTTGGCCAGGAGGAGGAGATAGCGGCCAGGATGAAGGGGGGGGGAGTGGATAGTTGGGTGGATGGGTGGATTGTGTGGGTGGGTCGTTGGGTGGGTAGGAAAGTGGGTGGATGAGTGGGTGGATGAGTTGGCGGCTGAGTGGGAAAGTGGGTGGGCGTGTGTGTAACGGTACGCAGTTCAGAAGTCCACCGAGACACACTTATCACGATGTTGTGTTTATGCACGCGATCGCAAGCCTTCCGTGCGATTAGCAATCAAAGAGCATGGAGTTAAACAGCGGCACGGCTTGGCAGCGCCAGCCCACATGAGACGCATGGGGGTCATGGCCTGGCCAGATAGAGCGCCGCTCGTCTCCATTACCTCTCACATTCGCCGGTTACCACTGTGTCCAGCCGCTTGATGACAAAACGAGTCTACTCATCGAAATAACACGGCAGCGAAAGTTTTACGATGGACACAGATTGGGAATTCCTCTCAACAACCGTTCTTTTGGGATAGCCATGTCGAGCGTTGCTCCTCTACGCTTTACGATGACACGAATTTAAAGCAGAATGCGGCGAGGTTCACTTGCCAAGGTATACCACTCGGCCTCCTAGTTGACAAGCCCATTTTGAAAGCGTTAGACAGTTGGAGACTGATGGCCTTAACCTCAATAGGGGCTCATCGGTGAGCCATGCCCGGATACAAACTAGTTTAAATACAAAATCAAATAAAATGCCAGCTACACTTTAGTCCATCGTGTCATGATGGTCAGATTTTTTTTTACCAGACTTCCCTACACTGGTCCGTGCAGTTTGGAGAAGGGGAAGAGGTTAAAGCCGAGTTCTGGTATCACTCTCCACCGATACTGACCGTGGCCGGGATTCTATCTCATGTCGCTGGGTTCACAGAACAGCACGCGCATCAGCTTGCCACGACTCCACCCAGTGTCGACATTAAGTATAAATCACATCCCTATTATGTTGTTGCTTCTACTTTGGCATTTGTGTTCCAACACAAGCAAGATCTCAAGAGGACCACGGTCAAGGTGGCAATGCAGTGGTAACATCCGTCCCTCAGAAACAGAAGGTCCTGTCCCCGTTGGGTCGATTTCCACTTCACGCACCTTTCCGTGCAGAGTTGGTCTGTTCTTTGGCTATTCTGCACAGGCTTCTGCCAGGTTCTGAAGTTTCCTCCCATCATAATATACAGGTTGCAGTGTCTGGCCAATGTTGGCACCACCTAAAGGTCTTGGTTGCCTTCCCACTCCCTTACCTCACTGCGGTTGTCCCATGCCACCGAGTCGTTCTGTCTTTGAATGAATACCTTTGACACTGACCGAATATTTTGCAACCATGCATTATAATTTTTTTTTATCATTCAGGCTGTAGCATGACAGAATACGTGGCTACACTTAAATAACCGCGCCGTTTACAAACGGAGGCAGACACAGGCATTCGCTCCATTCTCTGACACGGCAGTGATGCTGCCACTCAGACGCGAGACCTGAAACACAGTTTCGTTTAACGGATTGTTACGATTCAGGACCGCGAGTCGAGAATCTTTTGGACTCGCTTGTCTCGTCCACTGTCTCTTTCATGGTCATGACAATCATCTGGGGCACGGTGGCACTTGTGAATCACACTGTGTGCAGTTTGCGTGTTTTCTCTGTGTCCGTGTGGGTTTAAACCAGGCACTCCGGTTTCTTCCCATAACACTGACATCTTAATATATAGAGGATGCATTGTCTGGTATATGTTGGCATTGGTTTACTATGTAAGTTCCTTCCTCCTCCCCCACATCTGTGGCTCCTCATGCCTTCCAGAGAGTCTCGCTCTTAGAAAGTGAATAAATGCTGTCATGCATTGCAAGTGGTAAGTTACTATTATGCAATGCACTATTCAATAAGTGTGAAGTGTGCTGTAGTTGAGGAATTGATATAATAATCACACTCGAAATGAATATCCTCCACCTCGGAGGCTCTCCACCAGGGAAGGTGGCTCAGTAATTATGACGTTTGTGTCCACAAAGGGACTATGGTGCCTCCTTTGCCTTTATGAAGCCTTCGACTGCTAAAGAGATTACTGGATGTAGGCTAATGTGGTCTCACAGGACACAATGGGAATGTTGGAAAAATAAAGGTCATTAAATTGGATAAATGACTATTGTTAGATGTAGGATTTTAGGGCTCAATGTAAGAAAAATGCTTTCAAGAGCAGCTCTTGAGAGCAATCTCATAAACGACCATCACCAGCCATGATCAATCCACTGCTGGATAAAGGCCTCCCTAACAAGGATCCACCAAGCAGCGGGACTTGAGCAGACTCCGTCACTCTGTTCCCCGGTGGAGGTCCTCGCAAACGCATTCCGTCACGGACCTTGCATGGATAAAATTATTCATCCAATTTCCCCAACGGCAGCGATTACAACACAAAGTACCCTGCGTCCCCAGGTGTTTCACCGTGAAGTCAATGAGTGACAAACACATGCGCCCTCCTCGGCGACTGGCTCGGGTCTCCGTTACAACCCAGGCTGGGAGAGCCTCACACCACTTGACTATGAACGCGAAAAGGGAACTTCCTCCGATTGTCGCGAAAACGAATGAACAAAGCGAGAGGTAGATGCGTTGTGCGCGAAAACAAAACACGTAAATTCCTATGGAACTCGACGGCCATCAGCCCTGTTTCCTTCAGCACTTGAGGGACATCGGCACGCGAGCAAACGTGCCCTCATTTGGCGACGGCACAGGGCGCTCCCGACCCGCTGGCCCTCTCCTCCCTGGCCGAGCGACGCCGTGTTTGTCTCGGGATGTTTTGAAGACACCAGGGCACACCGGATGCTAGAGCGACCGCATTATAAACAATGGCACGCAGAGGAAGAGCAGCGAGTTGCCAAAGACTAAATACAGCCGAGAAGGGGGTGGCGGCGGTGGTGGCGGCGGTGGTGGTGGTGGAGAGGGTGGTGGAGAGGGTGGTGCAGAGGGTGGTGGAGAGGGTGGTGGAGAGGGTGGCAGTGGCATGAGCAATGGTGGTAATGACAATAGAGGTGAGTTTGGTGGGGGGGGATGGCAAGGGTGGGTAGTTGGTGGGGGAGTGATGGTGATCAGGGGTGGTGGGCAGGGTGGGGATGGTGGTGAGGGTTGAAGTGGGGGTGGCGGGGAGGGTGGCAGGGAGGATGATGGAGAGGTGGTTGCCAGCGAAAACATTTGGTTGCCATCACTAGCCTGGCCGGACACATTTTTGCGTTGGGCAATGCTCAGGTGCAGACCAGGTGCATGCGTGCGTGCGTGCGTGCGTGCGTGCGTGCGGCATGTGGTCGATATTTAGCAGTGTTGTGCTGTAGGGGAGGGTGAGCACATCAAAACGCAACGTTATTTGTTCGTGGCCAAATGCTTCCATTAAGCTGCTCCGATGAAAGATGCTTAACGAAGAATGCATCTGTAGCAGCAATTACGGCTAAATATGTGAAATGTTTAATTACGAGACCATATTCTGGGCATCGCTGCTCACGTTGCAATTATTGGTGCCCTCAGCAATACTGAAAATTGTCATGATTAACGGGCGGAATTCCACGGAAGAATCAATCAGCCGTGTCTCATTTTTGGTCATCTGCTTCGCACTGCTCCCCGTGTTCATTCCAACTCGCCAGTACGGTTCTCTTTGCACCATTGGCCTAAAGCAGTGGTTCTTAACCTGGGTTCGATCGAACCCCAGGGGTTCGGTGAGTCAGTCTCAGGGGTTCGGTGGAGGTCAAGACACACACCTCACTCATATGATTCGTGATGACACGCCCCGCTTGGCCATCACTGGCTGCAGGTGATCACATTTTATTTTTCCAACAAAGAAGGGTTCGGTGAAACGCGCATATGAAACTGGTGGGGTTCAGTACCTCCAACAAGGTTAAGAACCACTGGCCTAAAGGTAACGCAGGAGTCGGATCTGCATGCAGTTGGTGAGCAACACCTCGGTTTGATTCGAAGCGTATACAACGATAAGATTACAACAGGTTTTACCGTATCTGGCGATTATGCAGGTGTTAAAATCTTATCTGGCGATTATGCAGGTGTTAAGATAATCGCCAGATACGGTAAAACCTGTTGTAATCTTATATTTGTATACTGGCAAAAAAGTACCCATAGCGTATACAACGAGCTTGCAGAATCCACCTGAACGGATGCGTCGTTTACACACATCATCATTTACAACAGCTTGACGACACCTGAAGGTTCAAAGGTTGATCCCCAGTCATGGGTCAACAAAACCCATCATTGGTTCGGCGGCAATGAAATATGCACCATTCTGTGGTGTCAGAAATGGTTAGCCTGTAGAAATACTGGGCCCAGCCATAGAAATGTGGACCTTTCAACACTGGCTCTGACACACCATCAAAGAGGCAACTGCTGCACCACAGCTCACATCGAGTGGAAACACCTCAAGACATTAACCACGAAATCAATCTCTGGCGTTCCTCACTTCATCGTCAGTATCAGGCACGATCTGTCCACTGCTGGATAGATTCCTCCCTAAACCATCTACAACCTCTCAGCGTCTTGTGACCCTCGGGTGAAAGCGCTCTATAAATGCAATTATTATTATAACAATCCACATATGGCCCGTGGCACACGAGTGGATGTCATCGTATCGTCTCCACGGGGGACACCGCTCTCGGGCGCTTCCCTCCAATGGCCACCCCTCTCCATTCCTCGCGGCGGTGCCTTTGAGCGACGCGTCCTACCGCCATCAGGGTGCGCACAACGTCCCTCAGGCGCACGTCTCTCCCCATCTCTGAGTTGTCGAGCGCCCGCCGCACCTCTCTCAATAACCTATACCCAAAGTATGCATCGGCTGTCCGCACTCGAGGCTAAGGTGTTGAATCCTTTTTTCTTCACAAGTGCGCATTTAATGTGCACAACACCAAGGCTTTCATGTCTCATGTCAGCTTTAATTACCACTTCCCACCGTTCTGAAACTTCAGAGACAGGGATATTCATAAAGAATTCCGAAAGAAAATATCCAGATGAAGGCAGTCATGTCAGCAAGAAACATCATCAACAGATGTCATAAGAACGTGTTACACACTTGGAACAAAGTCACCCATACGGTGGGTACACTGCTCGTAATAATAATAATATTTCACATTCCATAGCACCTTTCACCCAAAGGTAACTTTTCAGGTATTGTTCCACTTCTTTAGTCACTGTTGATGCTTCTCATCCCTGCACAGGGTAGAGTACAGAACCACCACACACGTTCCTCTGCGTTGGGGCAAGACACACAACCGCTGTGCTAGCGTTCTCACAACTTGGCAAACGGCGCATGCACCTGCAAGCTTCAAGGGCCACAGATACAGGGGAAAGAAGCGGCTCCATCCCCGTGCCAAACACAACACCGGCAGTGCTAGGGCAACCGTGCAGCTGCACTGCGCCCTGCTCCACGCTATCTCCAACAAAAACAAAAAAACAGAAAACCTTGCCTAGCATTCCAGGACGCGTCGCCCGCAGGTCTGGCACGGCGTGCCGGTTCGCGTTGCTACCGCAGGCGCCCGCGGGCGCAATGTGCTCGCGGCGCAGCGATCTGAGGTAGGAGTTGCGCTCGGAAGGCTGCGAAGGCCACAGAGCGCCAACTCCCGCATCATTCCCAGCGACTCCAGCGCTCGGAGAAGAAACAGTGCTTAGCGACGTTACCCCACGCAAGGGCACGGCCGCAACCCGGTGGAGCTTGTGCCAAAAAATAAAACCTGTCAAATTAAATTCCTACATGGCCAATAAACGTTAAACGACTAAATATAAACCACACAATGCGTACACTTAGAGGAAGTTTGCAGGCAAAATAAAAAAGGTTGGGAGTGTGCGTCGCTCGCACCAAAAGGTTATGCTCAGCGGTGGCCGTCTGATCGCTTAAGTTTGCTCATCCTTAAGCCTCCCTCCCTACGGTCGGCCATGAGGATTAAGAGCCGGGATGGATCAAACTAATGAGCGTCGCGAGCGCGGCGACGTGGGATGCACTAATCAAGTGCAAGCGCAACGTGAGACGCGCAGCTTGGTTCCATCGGCCCTGGGCCAGAGATCAGCCTCTGTACCACCAGTGCCGGGTCCGGTGACCCATGCACGCAAGGAGACGCTGTCGATGGAAGGTGAGGGGGGCCGGGCATTGCGGTGGTGTAACCGCTGCGGTTCAACCTGTGGTGATGCGAGGCGCCAGACTGAACTCACCACTGCGGCCGTGGTTGGGCTGCGTCACTGTCCCGCTTGCAACCAGAAGGTTGTGAATTCAATTCCTGAGATATGCTCTTAGGAGCTGTTATTTCTGGATTGTCATGTAGAGCATTCCTCCTGTTTCCCACACAATGTTTTGCACACGCTGGAATTGTATAAATTACTTAAAGTTAATTTGAGGTCCCAGTGAGATTGCACGAATTTGTGGGCAACAATTTCAAATCGTTGCTTATTAAATGCTGCTCTCGAAGTGACAATTACGGAGACTATTTCTCCATTAATGAAGGGGGGTTTAAATTGCTTTGTTACTTCGATTTGAAAATAAAATATATTATAACTTACTGTCAAAACCAGGCAACAAGATGTGGACTTACACGGCATCTTATTGTAAGAGCACCCCTACGCGCCGCGTGAGTTCGGACTCGTGTGGGTACCACCTCTTGACATCACAGAGACGATCGCGAGCGGCTATAGGGTTCGACCCCCGCCATCGTCTCGGACCCCTTCCATCGTGAGCAGCCACCGTGTAACATTTGCTGCCTATCGAGGGCGAACTCCGCACTACTGTTGTCGCTGAAAACGGTGCTGCTGAAACGCGGGCAAGACTGGCGATGAATGGGGAGAGGGGTCAAGATGTTTTTGCCGACTCCTAAAATGTTGCCGACAACAAATGGCAATGTTTCACGCTTTGCACAACGTTCACTTTGGGGACCTCCCCATAGTGGGCACCGACAGTGGTGGAGCATCCCGTGGGCATGTGCCACTCCGCGACGTTGTAATCAGTGCCCATCATCCCAAGAGCACCCCCCGTGAGACCTGCCTCACACGAAAAGCCCCTACACATATTTGGAACAGATTTGCACATATGTCAATTACCTGTGTATTTATAACCTTTTAGCTTTCACAGCTGTGGCCGATACAAACTGAAAATTTAATGAAAAACCAAAACCTGTGGCGAGACGGTGATAATCGCTGTACCGGAGCATGTCGCTCAACCGAGCAGACTCCCACGGTAAAACCGAGGGCATCCTGGCAGTGCCGGCTCGATGTTCTGACACGGCCATTATAAGCCCAACGAGCCACTCAGGCACCTCAAACATTAGCAGAAAATCCAACTGAGAATTACAAAGGTGTTCAAACCCTCTGAAAGGAGCGGCGAGTCCCCTCCTCAAGGTGACTCGTGCCATCACCGCTGTGGCTGATTACCCATGGGCCATTCCGTGGGACACCAACTAAATGTGCCCACGTCACAACACGGTGGCCATGCCCTCCACAACGGTCTGAGGAAGGGAACGGGTTACATCGGTTTTTTGAGATTAATGCTCTGGGGCAATAGCACGGCGAACTTCCCAAAAGTGATAGTAGCTGATCGTTGTCTGAACAATCGTAGAAAAATCCAGTGGGCCCTATTTATACTTAAAGCCCTACCTAACAAGTCGGCAAAATAATTGATGGATTTGTTGTCGCTACAGAAAAAGAAACTTAATCTCAGAAGTTCAACATACTGTCCGATTAACGTTCCTAGATGCACATCAATATTCTGAGAAAATACTTTTGTGGTGGCTGCCCCTCTCTTTTGGAACAATATTGCAATGAGCTTGAAGCTAAGTCACTACCATTATTGAGCCACCTTAGATTCCTAATAGCATAAAAATTTCGCCCGAGTTGCGATTGCATAAATTGATTTGTCTTTTTGAAAGGTTGCATATTCTCTTTCCTTTTGTTATGATAACATAGCTGCACATTTCCCATGCCCCTGTTGCACTGTTGCTTTTCCCGTCCATAATCAATTTATTGTCCTTGAATGCTGCCGTTTACATCATTGTTATGGGTTTCATCTTTTTACAAGTTGGTTCCATGAGTTTGTTTAATTCTGCAATATTGCGTGTTGCTATTAATATTCATGATTTCAGTTGAAGTTTCTTTTTCGCACATACTATTGCTGTGTCTTAGTTTGTTTACTCTCTAGGTGTACGCCTTGTTGCATTGGTCAGTTCGTACATTTGTTCCTGCAGAAATCCCACATCTAGAGCTTGCAAGCTCACCTGGTTCTTTCTGCTGTAATAATAAACGTGTATCCCGATCGATGAGGAGTTTCCTTGGGCTTGTGCACGTCAAGTCGACGCATTATCTGAACAAGATGCGATCACCGGGAGGTGATGATATTGTCAGATAATTAATCGGGAGTATCTCGCTGGATCTCCCGTCTCGTTTGTCAGGATAGCGGTGTTGCGTTGGCAATGGTCAACCGTGTGTGAGGAATCCAGCATGGTGCAGTGTGCAAACATCGCAGCTGAGGAGACAAAGGCAGCCAGGCGTGATGTTGGCAACCCAGCTCCCAGTGCGTCTTGCCGGCCTTCATCGGTGCCCGCTAACAACACTTGACTATATAGTGTCAAGGTTATATGTGGGATGTTTCTCTTTTATGGAATACATCATTGTACGGGGAGAGCCCATGCGTGCAAGGAGACTGCAAAGGTGGACGTGGAAGGTTAAGATATATACTTGCTGTACTGTTGTCATCTAATGCCCATCCAACAGCCCAGACTGTGGAGCGTCACCGCTGCACATGGCAACTCTGTGCCCTTGCACGACGGCCGGTGTGCGCTGCCAACACCCACCTTGTTACTGGTGGCAGCGTGTCTATGCAGTGCTAACATCTGCACTGCATAAGAAGAAGGTCCTGCCCGAGGCAATTCCTCTCCCACCTCGGGCACCTGTCTGCAGTTTACGTGTTCTCCTCCTGTTCTGCGTGAGTTTCCTGCAAGTTCTCCAGTTTCCTACCACAATTAAGAAAAAAAGCTCTCATTAATGAATTGGCCATTAACATCACAATATATAGGATGTAGTGTTTGGCAAAAGTTGTCACCGACTGTGTGTGGCTGCCTCCTCCCTCCTCTGTAAGGTTTCCTTGCACCTGTCAATCAGTCTCTTTTAGAATTGTTTTGGCAAGGAACAAATATGCATGTGGTATCAACGTTTATTATTTTATTGTTGTTTATGAAAAGGATGATGATTACTTTCCAAAGCTGTTATTTTGGGACAGCCGTGTCGAGTGCTCCCCCTCTCTTCTTCGCGACGTTTTGCCTAGCACGTTAGAGACATCCTTGCCTGCAGAAGAGCTTTTATCAAAGCTCTTCTCATCTCAGGTTTTTCCCATGCAAGTGCTTCCTAGGGTCCACTGTCTCCTCCCCTCCTCCCCCCCCCTTGATGTCTGGGGTTCAATGTCTCTCTCACCCCCTTTCATGTCAGGGCTATCCTCTTCTAAGGAAAGCCACTCTCCTGTGAGGTCTGGAATTTTGTTTACAAGGCTAGAATTTTGGTCATGTTTGGAAGTTGTTAAAGGTTCTGTTACGGTTACCTGTAAGATTTTTTTAGAGCTCAGTACTGTGAATTTATAAGCTAGTTTCCACATTTGGTTGAGTTTTATTCTCATTTCTTGTTTGCAATTCATGCTCTTCAGTGTCTTGTGAATCGTTATTGCTTCATGGATCAATCTTAGGCCTTTTTGGCAGATTGCAGCCAGCACACGCATTTTCTAAAAATCGATTGCAGGTTGTGTGCCTGTAGTTTGGGTTACTGGTTGATTTCTCCGAATGCCACAAGCACACTGCATCCTCGTGTTCTCTCTTGATTATGACGATCATTCTGCTGGTTTGGCCAAAATAAATTCCTTCACAGTTGTTGCATGGCATGCAGTACACCCCTCTCGTCTGCAGTGACAGGTGGTCTTTTAGTGTTGTTATATCCTGTGGGTGGTACGGTGGCCCAGTGGGTAGCGCTGTTGTATCACAGTAAGAAGGTCTCAGGTTCGAATCTCGGCTCAGGTGCCTTTCTGTGTGGAGTTTGCATGTTCTCCCCGTGTCCGCGTGGGTTTTCGCCGGGCACTCCGGCTTCCTCCCACCGTCCAAAAAACATGCTGCCGCATAGGTTAATTGGCTTGCAGACTAAATTGCCCGCAGTGCCAATGATGGACTGTCGTCCCGTCGTGGGTATATCTTTACCTTGCGCCGTGTCTGCCGGGATAGGCTCCGGCTCACCGCGACCCTGTACAGGACAAAGCGGTTTCTAACAATGAGATGAGATCATGTCCTGTATCTTCAGATAGGCTGTGAGGATGGTTTAAAAAGGAATATATTTCTCGAGCTATTCACTATCGCGGTCCGTGGTGCCCTATGAAAGGAATAAGCACTCACACAGACGTGAACATGGATATGTTACATACGGTGGAAGAACCTGATGAGCAATGAAGCTGGTAAAGGTGTGCAGAGAACTAAAGTTAATTCAAGGCAAAGGCAAGGGTGGCAAGGTGTCGCAATGGTAACTCCTGTGCCTCGTAACTAGAAGGATCAGGATTCTAAGTCTGAATCGGGTGGGTTTCTCTGTGGTGATTGTATGCTCTCCCCCCGCTCTGTACGTGTTTTCTCTGAGTTCACACAATGTCACTGGTGTTGGCCACCAGTGACATTGAGACTTTCTTGGGTAAATACTTAAGTCTAATATAACAACAACCGCCATTGGTTACTAAGTGGCAGTGACGTCACCAAGGCGCCTCTGCCAGGCCACGTGCATCTTAAGGCCATGTGACGTGTTGAAGGCTCGCCGACAGGCGGTTATGGGACAGGCCCAGGTGTTAAGGGCTGCCTGACTGAGATAGCTGGCAGATGCACCACCTGTGCTTCCTATAGTGCCAACATGCTGTGTTTTAAGTCGAATATATGCACGCCTATACACATGCGCAGCAATTTTACCAAGCCTTTGAAGGATGATGGCCTCCCTACTCCCCACGAGTCGTGAGGATAGTTCGACTATACAGTACAACGATGGAATCTGCCCGATTACATGCTCTCTGCTGCTTACATTATAACAATACATAGTCTGTCCTCTCTGTCATATAACCGAGTTGTTGGTGCTGACGACCATGTGCTGAAGAAAGCTTTTAGGACTCATCTCACCTCATTGTCAGAAACTGTTTAGTCCTGTACAGGGTCGCGGTGAGCTGGAGCCTATCCCGGCAGACACAGGGCGCAAGGCATGGATATACCTCCGATGGGATGCCAGTCCATCACCGAGCACTAAAGGCAATTTAGTCTGCGAGCCAATTAACCTATGCAGCAGCATGCTTTTTGGACTGTGGGAGGAAACCGGAGTACCCGACGAAAACCCACGCGGACACGGAAAACTCCACACAGAAAGGCACTCGAGCCGAGATTCGAACCCGGGTCCGTCCTGCTGTGAGACGACAGCTCTATCCACTGGGCCACCGTGCCGTCCCACTTTTAGGACTTAAAATTGCTCGAGAGCCGCATGGGATAGTCGTGTCGAGCATTCATCTCTCCTCTGCAACATTGTGACCCTCGGGTGAAAAAACACTCTATGAATGCAATTATTATTATTATTATTTTGGCTCCCACGTTAGAGACACCATTAGGCTTTGGCATCTGTATCGGAGGTCAGCAAAGTATGGCATATACGCCACAAGCAGCACACAATATGACCGAGTGGCACAGGCTATGGGAGTCTCATAAATGAAGGACAGAGTTGACAAAGCCCAATCAAAACAACGCTCTGTCAGTCTCTAAATGATGTGTTGCAATGAGAGCTCTTTGACGCTGAAACACAACCGATTCTGTGGATGCGTTACGTTTACCAGTGCCAGCATACTAATGGAAGCTCCCAGATTGGGGTAAATGAGAGTGAACAAGTTAACTTTTGGCACAGTATTTTGGAAAGGTTGCCGACCGCTGATGGGGGCTGTATGAGCTGCATGAGGAGGAGTGGAGTACGAAGCCCAGCTAACCTCGGGGTGCGGGTTCCGCTGCTTTGCGGGTTGGTTCCAGCGATGTTTCGTTAAGTGCCAAGAACCACGACGATCAAGGTAGAGCGAACTTTTTTTTTGGTAAACGGCCGCGCGAGAGTACGACAGAGTACATTTAGTTTCTCTCGAGTCAAATTGACTTGTAACTGGAAACATACAACGCAGGTAATAAAACAACATTTAGGAAGCCGGAATTTACAACAACGTGACGGGACAATGGAGCACATTACAAGCGGCGCACGTTATTACATTTCCTATTGGAGCCAAACACAATCGCTCCGAGCGGTGCACACGGTGACTTCATTCCGATTACGCACGACGGCATTTCCTCAGCGCCGCGAGCGGCTCCTCATCCGCGAGACGGCGCGCAGACGTTTGGAACGATCGCGCATTCGCTGTAACCGAGCGAGAGGCGAGCGAGAGCCGAGCGAGAGGCGAGCGAGAGCCGAGCGACACCAGCTCTGGTGAGCATACCCACCCAGGGCACGCCGCTCACCCCCCCCACACGAGCCAAGTAGATATCAAAGCCTGGATGATGACGCTCAGGATGGCAGCGACGCCTCGCACGTTAACAGGTCTTTTACAGTGTGGTCCAGATGTCTTGTGACACCCCCTCCATTTAATTTACCCCGAGCATTTGTTAATACTTTGCTAATTACTTTCTGTCTTCAATTAGATTTATTTAAGATGAATAAAGTTTGTGTTACTTTTACATTGCGCACCCACTGATTTTCAAGAATATTAGGTTTTAGATACTTAATTCGGGGTCACAACAAGTGTGGATCGCCCTGCTGGGCCCTATGGGGGTGGTCGGGGCAAAGCGTGTTGACGGCGCGGATGGAACGTTCGGCGCTGAGCCAAGGCACGGCGAGTGCACGACGTCTCATTAAGAGCGGTCACGGTGCAAGACACGGTGGCAGACACGGTGGCAGACACGGTGGCAGACACGGTGGCAGACGCAGCTCCCCATTGGCAATGCCAACACGATGAATGGCACGCATTTAAGATTCATAGTAATGACGCGCGGGCTCGCCTTCAGAGCGGACCGATTCGACAGCCCCCCCACCCCCCCGCTCACAATCTCATCGACGCCCGACGATCGCTCATCATCCACGAGCGTAACGGACCTTAATCAAGTGATCTTCCTTCTCGTCTGGAGACGAACCGCTACGATAACTTACGATGAGCAAATTAGAGCAAAGTAAAACTCACAGGCAATGCAGGCGAGGATTACTCTAACGAACAGGGGCCCGCCGAGAGCTGCAGAGCTCACAAGGGCAAGCACGACACCAGCATTCGGGGCAACAGCCCCTTCTGCACGGCACAACAACAGATAGAACACTAAACCCAACCAATATTTGTTTTTTATCAAAGTATCACCACTTAAGGCAACACATTGTGATACTGAACCTCACAACAAGGGCGGCATGGTGGCGCAATGAGTAGCGCTGTCACCTCACAGCAAGAAGGTCCCGGGTTCGGTTCCCATGCTCGGGAACCTCTCTGCGTGGAGTTTGCATGCTCTCCCCGTGTCCGCGTGGGTTTCCGCCGGGTGCTCCGGTTTCCTCCCACCGTCCCAAAAACACGCCCGGGTTAATAGACAGTTGGTTAAATCGTCCCCCAGTGCCCTGCGATGGAGCATTGCGAAGCCTGCACGTGGCCTAGCAAACCGTGCAATAAGTCACCTCGGTGACCACAGCCATGAAAACTCCACTGGGTGTCGACATTGACACCGTGTCGACGTCGAGAAAAGAAAAAGAACCTCACAACTACAAGACGACTTGACGTTCTACAATCATGATTGTCAAAACAATGGTGCAGATTATGTTAATCTGCCCCCCTCCCCATCAAATCTTAACCCCCCCAAACACCTGTCCACCCAGCAGCATGTAACTCCAGTTCGTCAATCGCCAGATGCTGTGTGGTGGGATAAAGTGTGGATACTTCGAACGCGTCTTTCCAGTGGGAAAGCATGAGCCACACACCATTCTAGAGAAGCTTTCAAGCACCTCATAATTGAGGCCCATCCACCAGCAGTGGGGGGAGTAAGACGTTTAAGGGCTGCACCTTTACCTTTACTTCTAAAGCCAGGAGTAATCAGAAACACAGACACAAACGGACACGCACGCACGAGGTTCCCCACTGCACGTTTCCAGACGTCACTGCGTAAAGACACGCATGCGCTCGCTTTGACTTACAGAGGCCTCCACGCATCCTCTATCGCTTCCCGATGTTGCGTCGTCCTTCAGAGTGGAAACAAACAGGACGTGAGGGGAAAAAGTCCGCCATCACGACGACACCACCTCTCCACACTGTTCACTGATGGTGCCAACGATGCAATCAAGCCAACGATTGGTCCACTCCGGTTGGCACGTTCTCCCCCGCGACAGTTTAACACGTCACTTAATTTAAGTGTCACAACCGCCGCCTCACGTGGTCGCAGTGACCCGCAGAGTCGCGAGCAAGCCGCTACGCCAACGCAAGTTACCACACAATGCACCACTGTTACGCCGTCTTGTTACCTTCGTGTCGCAAGGCCGACGCGGAGGATCTCATCCCACACTGCTGTCTGGGCCTGTTCGGGCACCCAGCCATCTCCCACCAGATGATCAAGCTCACTCTGCCCTGCGGTTGACTGTCAAAAACAGATCTGGAACAAATCTGCAACTGCGCGTGGGCTCCCCGTCCTCGTTGAGATCCACACTCACCCTGGTGCCACTCAGATTTCTCCACGCTCGATGATGCGGGACCAGGCCGATTTATCCAGGAGACCTGGACCAGGGAACCTGGAGGAACCCGACGGCCCACTGACAGCTGAGTGACTCCAGTTACTCTCTCAGCATCAAAGGCTTAATATCTAAACCTAGAATTTTTGTCGTAATCATGAATACAAATGTACCACTTTTAACGCACAGGAATTTATCTGCCCAAAATGTATTGAGAGAAAACTAAGGAAAAAAGTTTTGAAAACAGAGAAAATATGATGGTTAATGAGGAACAGGAATCACAACGAGTTAATTATGTTTTCTATTCGAGGGATATTTTACGAGCGGAAGGAGATGCGGCAGTAATAGCGAGAGTAAAAAAAGGCTGGAATAAATTCGGTGAAGTATCACCTATTCTGACAAAAAAAGAAATCCCACTGAAAGAACGAGAACATATATATTCAGCGTGCATTTGCAGCGTAATAATGGAACAGAGATGTGGTGTATAAAAGTGGATATTGACAATGTTTTCAAAATACATATGTTTGAAAGAATAGGCATGCGAATGATCAGATAGATGCATGGAGTTTCCCTGAACGACAAGAAAGCCAATGTGTAATTAACAAAAAATGCAGAGATGAAGACAATAATGTAGGTATTAAGAAAGAGTAGAATGAGATGGATAGGTTTTGTTGAAAAGAAAGAAGATGATAATTCGGTCAAAGCTTGCATGACATTTGAAGTGGAAGTAAGAACATTTGGTAGAGGTAGGCTAATCAAAATGTGGACAATGACAGTGGAAGACGACCT
>JAZEWT010000028.1:5220538-5233260 GCA_036362905.1 Mordacia mordax
CCAGCAACATGATCACTCAACAAGAAGATGGCAACCTTTCACAAAGAACAACGCGTCAACAGATTTGTCCCAGCTGTGTATATCACCCCACGATGCAACCGCTGACGCGTCGACTGCAGTAACCGAATGACTCAGCTGACGGATGACGTTAAACAGAGCCCAGTGCCATGGAACCGTTAATTACGAGCGTGGTTTGAAGTGTCATCGTTTGCTCCAAGGTCCCTCTGTGTGTGGGTGGTGTAAAATTATTCCTATTTATGGAAAACGGCCATACTACGGTGGGTCTTAAACACATTATATTGGTTCTGCAGACTTGTTAAATGGGAAAATGTGCCAGTTTAAGGCCACCTCTCAATCACGTGCAATGCTTGCTACGAATTATATATCAGGGTAGAATGAAAAATCAGAGTATCTTCCTGCTCGGGTGAGCATCAAGGGCGTGCTCATCTCGTGAGTACAGTGCAAAGCCAGCAGTCGAAATCCCACATTACTCTGATGGGGGTGAGAGCCTTTCCAGAGGAAAAGCCACCATGGATTTCCCCAAAAAGGCGGTGCTCATTATACCAGCCCCGTCGGGATAATGAGCTGAGTCAACTCCCAGCTAGGATGTGAACTCACAACCTCCCGGATATCGAGCTGCTAACTCTACTGCTGGGCCAACTCTTTGGGCTCATGGTTACTTCACTATAAACTGAGCCACGTACGTGTTGATTGAGACACAATCATATCTTATGATCTAAAGCAGCTGTTTACGAGCCCGCAACCGCACGGATGAGAGTGGACTGCTGGGTGCCAGAGTCACAGCTAAAACTTTAGTTGGGGAATTACAGGACACAACACATCGATTCCCTCAGTGAGCACCTTGTGACCACATCTAAATATGCTGTGCAGAGACACTGTGCTTACTATTGTATCGCAGTAGTCAGTCATCGGCAGAGGACAGGAAGGTCTTCAGCCTGGATGGGATTAAGGAGTTGACAGGACAAGTGGATGGAGAAGGGCTCTTCAGACAATGTGAAAAGCAGTGGACAATGGGTGACCTCCAAATCACTTACAATTACGAAACAGAAATAACAATCCCTAGAAACAAAGAAACCTCATTGAGAATCTATTTATGTTAGGTCATTCATCGAGCTATTTGGACGGTTCCTTTTGCATGTGCGTGTCAAAGCAGTGTTCAGGTGCTACAAACACCTGAACACTGCCCTAGTATCATTAAACCTTGGTCCGACAACGCTGACGTTGCTTCCCTTGCAAGAGACGTGATCAACCTAAATGGGGTCCTGCCTGGATTGAGGGTGGAACCACCAGGTCACGTTCTGACCGCTCCTCCTGTTTATCAGCAGAGCACAGCGGGTGGCACGGCAGCATCATAGACCGGTCTCACATACGCCGTCACCACCGCGGCACGTTCCACCGGTTGCTTCCTCTAAGCCGTTAGCCAATGCAGCCGTCCATCAGGTTTATCACGATCTTTACGCCTTTACCAATTAACGGCTCGCGTGATTGAGCGTCCAATCCTTAATCGGTGTTTCACAACTCTCGGGAAAAACACAGAGTCGCAGCGCAGGGATGTGCACACGCGCACCGCCTGGAAGGCGCTCATGCGCCACACGCGACGACGTGTCACACTTACGGACGTGCCTGGATCGAACCGCTTGGTGCGAGATTTGTTCTGCGAAAAGGTTGATGGGCTGCAACCCTAAACCGCACAATCCGCAGAGCGTGGCAGCGGGGTGGATGCACAAGGTTTGACGATGAACATATGGAAAATGAACAACTCTCCGGCAGCGTGTGATTACCACTCAGACTAGATTAGACTACGAAATGTGCAACGACTCAATGCGCAGCGATGATTCAGCACCGGCTACTCGTGATGCAGTCATCCGGTTCTGGTTCTGCCACCTCCGTGTAAATATACGGTTGTTGTTCTATTGCTCTGCACTCGGATCGGCCACATGAGAATGGAGACTCAGAGAGTAGCCGACCTTGTCCCATCTCAAATGCTAAGCAGGGTTGAGCCTGCATAGGGGTTGAGTAAACGACCACCGTGCTAAGCCATGGGGTATTTTGGGGCTTGATTGGCTGCAGAGGGCAGCACAGCGGATTGCCATCGCTCCAAAACCTATACTTCCTTCCTTCACCAACCCACACTGGCCAGCGAGGTAAAGTATGTAAAAATAAGCCCCATGGCCTGCAAGGCACGGGGAGGCACTCATTCAACAGAGGAGTGACAAAGATGCCGTGCACGCACACGTCAGTACTGATCATCCCGCGTGGAATGGTTAGAGTGAAGCCCTGTTGACGTGTGTGCGTGCGTGGCGTTCTGGAAGACGCGTTTGTAACAGTGCCGTCTCTTCACCATTGCTTACATTGCTCACCCTGCCCGCTGCCAACAGCACGAACGTGAGCAAATGAGTCCACTCATACACCTCGAGGTTACCACCACGATCTCGCTCCTCAATAGAATGTGACAATCCATCAGTAACGGAGAATGAGCAGCATGATGAAGCTGGATGCAATTATTAGCAAAATGTCATGCTCTATATACAAACATTGTGGGTTTACGCTCTAAAACACCAGTGCGTTGTTCTATAACACACTGGCGTGCTGCTCTACAACACACTGGCATGCTGGCGTTCTGAAGTAGCTGTGAATTGACATGTTCTGTTCTCGTGAAAAAACCTTACTGCTTGGCCATGTTGGGTGGAGGAGTGGTTACAACACTCTTATTCGACATAGCTCATCCCCAACAGTGTTTCACTGTGCCGCCTGTTGCAGCTGGGCGAGTGTCGGTGCGAGTGTCAGGGTGGGTCGCGGTGTGGGTCGGCCGAGCAGCAGTGGCTGCGGGATCTGGTGGAGTGGAAAACGCATCAGCGGTGCACTGTGGTTGTCGCATCAGTAGCTTTGGCCGAGATGACACCTTGACCTACCACTGCCAATCGTTATGAATTTGTGTGCTTTTACAACACAAGTTGTGTGGTACAGCATAGCACGTATCTCCGATTCTAGCATTAACATACAAGCCGCCTCTAAATTCTGAATGGGTGGCACCGCACTATGAATCAAGGACGTGGAAAAGAATTCGCTAAACAAAATGAGCCATTGGAACATAAATATCAGCAAGATTTGGCATACGCACCTAAAGCATCGTGAAATGTTTACTGGATTTATTGCCGGGCCGATGCTGTAAAACGTATTTTCCATGATGACCTAACAACGGGCGAGTTGATTCAACCTGGCCGACACAAAGCCCCAGTGGCTCGGCAGCCGGAAGTCCTTCGTGGCACGCTCACCAGCCAGGGCAGCACGGCCAGGCCGCTTGGAACAGAACACGAGTTCCCGCACACGACCTCAACAACGGTACAGGATGAGAATAATAATTTACCATTTACAACGCAACGCTGCCGCGCAGCATTCGTTGCCTTTCAAGCAGAGCTTGGAACTTAAGGAAACCGCAGTGTGGTGGAGGCAGGCAGCCACGTGGTTAGATGGCGCGAACTTGCCGGACACTGTGTCGTATATTATGTAATTGACCAATCAACAAAGGCAACTGATGAGACGTGCATTGGGGAAGATGAAGCCACAGGAAATGCTGACTGTGAGCTCTGCATATTGGCTCAGGCTGTGGCTCAGAGCATGCGGCACTGTGATTTGGAACTTTAGAGGATAGGACACGTGTGCCTTTCACATGTTTATAAAACTCCCAGTTTCCTGGGTTGAGAGTGAGGAGAGCGATGGCAATTTTTGAGTGTTGTCTCCTTTTGTGCATCTGTTTTCTCCAGGCATTTTGTTGTGTAGATTAATTGGCTTGCTGACCAACTTGTTTCCAGGACCTTGCGATGAACGGCCATCGCATCCCAAGTTAAGCCCAACCTTGCACCTTGTTTCTGCGGGGATAGATGCTGGCACCCCCGTAGAAATCTGCTCATCAAGATAATGATTTTGGTTTGTGCCCACACGCTTTAAAACGAAATTGTCTTAACAGCTCCATCAATGCAGAAAACCTCCTTAAAAAAAGACTGGAGACCCAGCGAGGCTTTCCTGAGTTAATAATAAAGATTAAAGAACCGACAATGGCAGACACCGTCACGCTGCCTCCCATAGCTCCGTGACCGAGCGCATTTGGTTACCATTTAATCAATGAGAGAGGATTGGTGAGTAAATCTCCATCTGTGCCAGTGTCCGCTCGATTACGGCAGACTGCACAAATTACCCGATACGACCATAATGCCACTTTCTGCCTCGAATCGGGCTGAATAACTTGGTCATATTATGCACCGAGAGTGTTAGAGTCTTCAGGCAGGCAGCAATCACGTGCCTTCCTCAAGTTGACCGTTATGTTGATCGAACGGAGACGGTGTCTGCGGGTTGTACCCAGATCCTGCTTTTATAGATGCGCCACTGGTGCCTATGACAAGGCTGTTCTTCTGCGTTGAGCACTACTCATGGCGCTGACACTCGCTGGGCTTTGACTTACTGATCGTTCCTCCTGAGTAACGATGTACGTAGTCACAGCTGAGAATTGCTCTCCAAAGCTGTTCCATCGGGATCGCTGTCTCAAGCATTCCTAATTACTCCTTCATGACGTTACGTTGGAGGCAACGTCAGGCTTCTGAATGTTCCAATGTGGGCGGCGAATCGTCGTGAATGAACGTTCGACAGTGATTTCCCATATCATCTGCTACGGAGAGCAATTCTTCCACCTAGTACTGACGGAACCCGTACACAGCTTCATTGCTGCGTAATTCGCATGCCCCACATGTATGGTGGAGGGGCGAGATGGATCATTGTATCACAAAACCGTGAGGGGGAACAATGGATTTGGGGGCTTTCATCCAACAGTTTGACCGAGCATGGTTGATGATGAAGGGATGGCGGTTTGAGTCACGTTCTGTATGCTTACGACGTTCTATCAGCATCCATAGAAGTGCTATTATTATTATCCACTGCCACAAACTTTCCATGTGTAAAGCTTGCTTTCTGGAAAGATTGGAAGCCACGGTACCTGAACCTAGAGAGGCTGCAATACCCATACCAAGATCCCAACTCACACGATCAACCGGCATGCCCCAAGCTGTATGAGGACGGCATCCAGATCAATGATCACGATAGCTTTGTGGCTAAAGCCATCGGGGGCCATCTCGCCAACGCCGTTTGCCCTCCGCAGGCTCCAACAGTTGTCGCACAGGAGACATGTGGGAATCTCCACGATCCCGCACCCAGAGCTTGCAAGCTCACTGGGTATATTCTGCAGTAATAGTAAACATCTATCTAAACATCTATCTAGTAATAGCGCAATGAGGAGGTGCCCACCGGGCGCATCAAATCCCTGCGGTGTAATCAGATTGCTACCGCGCGAGAGGAACGATGGATCCGGCAGACGAAAGGAAGCGGTGGATAATAATTGGTACCGTCTGTGACGACGTACTGACCCGATGTGGTACTGTGGGCTGTTTCCCTGAACTCATTCCTCATTCATTATCAATGTCCGCTTAAGCCTGTACAGTCATGGGGAGCCAGAGCATATCCCAGCCAACAGTGTGTGTAAGGAGGGGGAATGCCCAGGATGTGACGCCGATACATCGTAGGGCACACCTTATTGAGTCAATTTTCTCAGGAGGCCAATCAACCTAGGCAGCAATGTGTCTTTGAACGGTGGGAGGAAACCGGAGTACCCTGCAAAAACCCACCTGGGCACTGGGACAACATGCAAACTCCACACAGAAAGGCACCCGAGCCGAGAATCCGAGTTTGGCCTAAATCGTACGCCTGGTATTCAAACGGACGCCTCGATGTGCTTTGCACAGTGTGATTTGTCGTGACTGCTGCAATCAAATTAAACGCCGCTCTCTTTGATCCTCGTTCTCACCGTAATGGGGACCGGCGCCCACGCGAGCGAGAGAGCGCACACACGATCGCGACATCAGCCGGAGGCCCCCACGGCCGGGAAGTCAGCACCGTCACGAGGCTCCGCCAACCGAGCCACTCACAGCTTGGCCCTCCCGTGGCACTCGACTCTCAGCAAAGGGATTGCGACAGTTAATCAAAACAACACCAACAACATCAAACTACTGCCACAATGATCACATGATTAAGCGCGATGAACGCGCCGCGCGCTCAGAACTACAGCTGAGGGGCTCGCGATGTAGGGTAAAACACGGAGCTACACAGCGGCTGAGTGCCATCGCATTTTGGGGACGTGCAGAGAAACGGTTGGAACATCGAGCTGATGGAGAGGCTCACGGCTAGATGCTTGACGATCACTTGACAAAGCTCTTATTTCAGGAAAGATGTGTCGAGCGCTTCTCCTCGCTCCGTTGCGACGTTCACTTTATCAAAGGATGTTATTCAAAAGCAGCAGAATAATGAAATACAAAAATAATAAGAATAATACTATTTCGAACAACACTATTCAATGCCTGGACATGGACGAGACACGCATATGGAAGCGTAGCAAGGAATCCGCAAGGAGGGGGGCGTCAGCCAGGTGGTCAGCAAGCACCAACCCGCCAGACACTGCGGCCTATGTATTATGTTATCGGCAATTAATTAATGTATTTTAGTTGTCGGAGGAGACTGGAGAACTCATAGAAAACCCACACAGCACATGGAGAGAACACAAGAACTCCACAAGGAATGACACCCGAGGCAGGAATCGAACTGCCTCGAGCAGGACTTTCATTCTGTGGGGCACAAGATGTTATCACTGTGCCACCGTTCCGTCAATGTCCTGAGCCGAGACATGAAGAGGGGCAGAGAGTCAACGGCGCAGATGACTAAGGGAAGGAAGACGCAGATAACGCGCTCAGCGGAAGAGAATGAGGGACCTCCCACCAAGCGAACGCTGACTGGAGGATTTGGTTGCGTGGAAGAGAGTGGAGTGATATGAGATAGGATTTCTCTCGTTTTTGTTCGAATTTCTTTGCTAGTCTGGCTCGAGATAAATGAGCAAAGTCATGCCAAACACACTCTTACTTGAACTGTGGGTGAGACTTGGTCAGACTGCACAAGCAAAATGTGTGTTGCACCGCCTGCGACACCCAAAACAGAAGAAAAACGGTTCCTGATCCTCCTTTGTGACATTGCGTCTCCCACATTCGAGGCATCATCCGGAACTTGGGAAGTGAAACATTGCAAAGAACAGTGAAGGGAACACTTGATATCCCGACAGAGCAGCTATGGAGAGCAGTTATCATGCATTGAGCAATGAAAACCCACATCATTACAGCAGAATGAATAACATCATGTGAACAAACGTGTCAATGTATTCCTCTGGGGCCTCATCACGTGAAACGAGTGTGCAGTCTCAGATTTTGCTGGGGGTTACAACCAGCATGATCAAGTAGTTTCTGGAATTGAGAATATACCCTACAGTTAGGCCTTAAAGAGGTGGTTGGTGAGGATGTACAATACACTGCGATTTTCAGCTCGACATGAATTAATTGCAAGCCACAGGATTGGTCGCGGAAGCCTGCACGTGTTAAATCTATAACGAGATCACTAACTGGAGGAAGATGTTCGTTGAATGGGCAATGGAAGGCACGCAAGCGTGCGAGTCACTCGGATAGTTATTGCAGGTGCATATAGGAGGAACATCACCAGATAAAAACGCGAGGGCAGCTTGCGAGTGATTTTGGACGAGTGAACCTGTCCGTGGAAAGCAGCAGCTTACAACATGCCAAAGGTAGAAACTTTTCTATCAGTGCATATTATCTGCTCTGGACCAAACCCCCCTCCTCCACCCCAAAAAAACAGCTTCCAACTGCTTGTTAAGCCGGCTGCATTGAGTGATGTGTACATTTTACCTGGGCACTAAAATGTTCTGGTTTTAATCCGTTTCGTGATAAGAATTTCTCTCCAGAATTGCTCTTTCTGGATAGCCATGGTGAACATTCCTCCTCTCTCCTTTGTGATGTTTCACCTTCCACCCACGTTGGAGAATGCAATTCTCGAACATCGAGATCTGAAAACATCCGGGAACACAACCGTATTTTGCGCAGCGTTCCCACGAGAGAAGCCGATGTAACGGTGAGCGACATGCGCAGGGAGCGAGAGAGCGAGAGAGAGCGAGCCGGCGCAGCGAGACACTGCGACGGTTACGTAATGCCGACACAGCACGGCAGGCAGGCGGGTGGGCGGCACGCACCCAGGGGAAAAGCAACTCGATTGTTCAGGACTCCTCGGGTGGGTGAAGGCGCAGGGTGCCAGCGCTGCATTGGCCGCGAGTGGCCCGGCTCGATCCCATCTCTGCGGTTTGCAGTGCTGAGATCTGATCGCGAACCGGCCGGCGCTCGCGTTCGCCCCTCTCGCAGCGTTGCTTTTAATGCAGAGCCGTGTTTAAAACGAGGTCGGCGTTATTCACGCCATCGAGCAACCCCACGGACCCTCGGGCGATCGCGAATTGCCGCGGCAATGTGATTCCAAGGATCCCATGACATCATCGCTGGCAACGGCAGTGTGGCACCGTGCGTCAGTGCCGTGGCTGTATATCTGCATCGCCCACAGCTACGGGATCACATTTGATTACGCTTCCTCAACTACTTCATTGTATCAATGCTAGGGAGAGCGAGGGAGAATGTGTCTCAATAGGCACTCTCAGGTTTAATAATGGGTATTAACCGCTGCACTGGGTTCCTAAAGATAAAGGACCTCCATTTAACCTTGGAGGATATCGGGGGTAAGTGCTTTCACAGATGTCTACCAGAGCAGCATAGACCGTGGGGTTGAGGGTATAGGCAGAGCTGATTACGCTAGGTCACCTTTGTCTCTTAAACAATAAGAATGCAATTACACATAGCATGAAATAACACCGATGTGATGACGATCAAGATGTGATGACGATCAAGATGAGATGCTCCCAAGCAAGGTTTAGACCAAGTCAACGTGCGTTGGCCCCCACGTGCATCACACGAGGGACCAGGCTCTCGGTGTGCACCAGTGCACCACAGCTCCACACAAAGAACCCCCGCATAGCCGACATAGTCCATTGGGGTCGGTGTTCGGTCGAAAGCCTCAGTTAAAGCCGGTAATGCACACAAGGTGAACGGCGGAACCAGCACCACACCCAGCCGCCTTTGTCTCCCCAGTTCTGATGTTTTCGCACCAACGCAGGTACTCATTTATGGCCAGGTTTACCTCGGGGAGGTCCAGAACTGGGTTTGATCCCACGTCTGACTGATACTTGCAGATAAAATACAAACTTGCGTCCATTCTTCAGTGCACTATAATTACGATGTAACAACTGTGGAGTCAAGTGCTGTTGGTGAGTAGCACCGTTAAAGGCCAGCACAGCACACGACGGGGTGGGTTGCCAGCACCAAAGCCCAGCCTCCTTTGCCTCCCCAGTGTCAATGCTTACAAATCGCACCAAGTGCTCATACGAGCACTTGGTGCGATATTTTAAGTGTCGGCCAGGGGCAGAAATGGAACCCATTTCGCCTGGTTCTTGGTGCAAATGCTACACTGCTGCTGCCTGCTATCACCGCTAAGTAACACACACACAATGCAGTAACTCGTACGCTGCTGATATTAAAACGGAAAGACGCTCTACGGGGGCCATGAAAAGTAGGCGGGCAACGGAAGGGTTACATAATGCAGGCAGCGCACCTCCGTGGAGTGATTAAATGCTACCAAAATGCATCGTGTACACTCCCAAGGCATCGCTGCTTTCCCCTCCAAAACCAACTCATGCATTAATTTGCTACTATTATTCAGTTTTTAACCTTACAGTCTGCCTGCTCTGCACCATAGGGATGACATAAAACGATGGCAGATTATACAAAACAGCCCAGGGCAGATGGGTCCTGCATGTGCGTGTCTTTATCTTTGTTGTGCGTGTTTATGTGTGTGCATGCGTGTTTATGTGTGTGCATGTGTGTGTATGCGTGCATAAATGTGCATGTCTGTGCACACCTGCGTACGTGTGCGTTATTGATGCGTTTGCAGCAGCGCAGCAATTCACACAACGTACAGCAATTATAGTTCAATTACTGGGGCACGCACGCACAGGCTTGGGTCTCCACTAGGTCTGCTCAGATTGAACCGATCACCCAGGAAAATTAATATTTTGAATCGGACAGCCTTAATTTACAAAGCAGGGCCTACCCACGTGAATTGAAAGGAGTAACGATGAGATGTCAGCCCGCGAATTCGCGCGAATTGAACGAAGCCACTCCGTGCCCATTAACATCACGACATCAACCCCGCCGGCGGATTAGCGCTCTGTGGCCGCCAGACACGGGACGGCGACGAACAAGCCGCGAGTTAACGAGGACTCGGAATCATGCCGTTAGGTCCTAACAGCGACTTTGATGGACACGGTGACTTACTGGTCATGAAGCAGCCCTGGAAAGCATTGAGGCAGCAACGCCAACGTACCGGTGTTAGAGGGCCCATGGAGTCACGTTGTGTAGTGTCCATGCCTCCTCCTGCTCCCTACTTCCTCTTCCTGCTTAGTGGGTGTCGTTCTTCGCTAGCGACAACCAAAGATAACAATGCTTCTGTTGGTTTAGTTTTGTGTTTTCTGCCACATCGGCAAATCTACTCCAATATATATGGCATGTTGTGCGTTCTGGGATTTTTTTTGAGCAGATTTTTTTTTGCAAATTGCCCTTAAGAGCTATTCTTTAAGAACAGCCGATAGAACAGCTAAAAAAAGCCACCTTTGTACATCGAGCCGTGAAAACCCGCATCAACACAATCAAGCAACAAAAAAGTGCTGTTCTACGAGATGATTTCGAGCAGTGAATTATGTGAACACGCAATAAGCACAAAGGTGTCCGATTGACGTTTATGGCATTGAATGCGACAGCGCTGTGCTTGTAACCCGCTCAGCACAGTCACATGACCTTGGCCACAACGAGGATTGGCATTCAGAGAAACGTATTCACAATTCCAAGCCATCATTATTTCTCATCTCATCTCATTGTCAGAGACCGCTTAATCATTTACAGGGTCACGGTGAGCCGGAGCCTATCCCGGCAGACACAGGGCGCAAGGCAGGAATATACGCACGATGGGACGCCAGTCCATCACCGGGCACTAAGGGCAATTTAGTATGCCAGCCAATTAACCGATGCAGCAGCTTGTTTTTTGGACTGTGGGAGGAAACCAGAGTGCCTGGCGAAAACCCACGCGGACATGGGGAGAACATGCAAACTCCACACAGAAAGGCACCCGAGCCGAGATTCGAACCCAGGTTTCTTGCTGTGAGGTGACAGCGCTACCCACTGGGCCACCGTGCAGCCCGCCATCATTATTTGTTGAACACATAATAGCGCTCTCTCTCTACGGGTGATGTGCCGAATTGTCACGATTCAGAATCAGAATTCCATTCATGCATCGACCTATTTTAACCCATAAATCAATATTGGCATAATTATATACTTGCATCGGTAGCACACGTAAACTACAACCATTAAAAACCACTACCACGTGCCTAAGGCCAGGCCATTGGCAATATGAGCGAATCAATCTGATCTCAGACGGTCAGCAGCGTTGAGGCTGCACTGTGCCCGCGCGGGTGAGCCCTATGCAATCGAGATGTCATCTACTGAGGGGCCCTACGATATGATCAGGAGAAGACCGGCTCGTGCAAATCCGTTGTCATAATGTACTTCTATGCGCCACGTCTACACCGCTCGCATATGCGAAGCCCGAGTGGCCTCTTTGGTGAGTGCTTGGTGAATAAGTAACCATCTAGAACCCACGCGGCTGTGCAGAGGGAACCCCTTCTCTACAGGGTTGCACAGCTCGGGGCAATAAAGAATGACTTCCAACCACATACGCTGCCGTATGTCTCCGGGAACATCAATGTAAGGCCATGTCGAGTGCTCCTCCTCTCTCGTGCACAACGTTTCACGTGCCATGTTGGCGGCATCATCGGGTTTTTAATGCCTGACGATTCAGAAGCCCGATTGTGTCTCCAACGTGTGAGGTGAAACGATGCAAAAGAGAACAGATGTGGAGAGCAATTTTCACATATTGATTCCTAAAAACCGACATCATCGCAGCAATAAAACAAACAGCCTACCCTGCGCATTGCATATAATAATAATAATAATTGCACTCCAAGAGCGCTTTTCACCCGAGGGTCACAAAGCGCTGCACAGAGCTGTGTGGCAAATGGCACGTCAACAACAACGACGACATCAGAACGGCAAATCAGCAACAAAAACCTTTCTTTTATTTTTTTTTGTACCGAAGAGGGCACTGGCAGCAGACGAGACGCTCCGGCGAGACACGGGGCCAAAACGTGGCACGCCGGGCGGGCTCACAGCACCAGACGCTGACCAGATGAGGAGCAAGTGGGGACGTTGGGCTCGGTGAACCACGCGAGCGGGAATCAGCGACACCACCAGAACTGCGTTGCAGTTCACATGGACACCGTCCAGGTCGACCCGGGTTGGCCGGTTGCCCCCCATGGTGGGGCTAATCAAGCAGCATTTGATGGCTGGATGCCCTTCCTGAAGCCAAACTCCTTCAGTGAGAAGGTATTTGGATGCATGATGATTGCTTCGAAAAGCGCCTGAGGATGCCTCTAAAGTCTGAGGCGAAACGTCGCGAGGTGGAGAGAGGGAGCGATCGACGCGACTGTCCCGAGAGAGCAGCTTTTCGATGGTATTTGGATTATTATTTGTCGGGAACCTCCCCCCAGGCCTGTTCACCAACGGAGAACCGAGCAGCGGAAGTAAACTCCAGGTGACAATGCTCTTGCGTTC
>JAZEWT010000028.1:5233320-5245869 GCA_036362905.1 Mordacia mordax
GCCGAATAATTTGCGTTGTTGTTTTTCAAGTTTGGCAAAATTGGCCCACAACGCCAGCACATGATGACCAACTAGTTTTGAATGTCAGTCAATGTTTAATGTGCCCTGTGAAGCAGACGGCACGTAGTAATGACGATCGATACACGCATAACAATAACCAGAGCGGCCGGCTGGAATCGAACCGAAAAGCATTGCAATTAGATGCAATGGCACCACAGCTGGGGTCACGTGACTGACCGCCCTTTCAATGCCTATAAATCATCGCACAGGTCACAGGAGGAATGGATGGGATATTTTTAATAAAAAAAATTAATGAACTGACTATCATTTCCCGTTAAAGTGAGTAAAAACGTCTGTACGTGTGTAACGATGGAATCTTTCATCAGTTACGCAGTGATGCGGAACACTCCCATGCTTGGCGTGCCACCGTGGGAGGACGTGATTGTGCGAGATTGCGAACGGGGCTGGCTGAAGGAATGCGTTACTGATTTTCCAAGGTCAGCCCAAGGCTTATTAGATATCCCAGCAAGTGTACTGCATCTCTCTCGTGACTAAACGTTATTATGTACAGCGTTTAACTCTCTCCGGAACGCGGGGCCCTTCCCCGACGCGAGCAGTGCGGAGGGAGCGTTAATGACGCTCGGTTTTCTAACAAGTGCATCGAACTCGCAAAGCGCCACTCGGCTCCAGCAACGATCTCGGATCGCGCCCGATCATCCATGAATGCCATCGCAGCTCCCAAGTGCAGATTCGACATAGGGTTGTGAGTTGACAGAGATTAAGTGTGCATCGCGGACCTACTAAAGGGTTAATACTGGCTCCCTTGTGTGTATGAAGTGCTGACCATAGCTTGGACATAAGCCAACCGACTGTTTTGTTCCCCCTACACACTCACAAGGGTGTTTTTTTTTGCGAGGTGCGGAGGGAGTTGGCGTGGCGGTGGCCGAGGAAGCGAGTCATAATGTGTGGATATTTCATTCAATTTGGAACAATCATTTGGAAGCTCATTGTGGAAAGCCTGGCAGCACATTTTGAGTGAAAGACTGCATTTTTGTTAGATGAGCGCATTGAGAGGGCTTATTTGTGCTGGATTGCGTGTCTCTGCCTCTGAATAATTACCGAATCAAAGTGCGGTGCAATTAACGTGCTGCGTAACGAGCGCGTCCAATCACCACCCCCACGCCTGTACCCCGCGCGTCTCCGTCAATCAACTCGCCACGTCTCTATCGAGGCGAGCAACGGCGCGGCATCGCAGCCCAGTGGTGGTCACGCAGGGAAGGCCACCACTCCCTGAGATTCGCACACGGGCCAATCGTGTGCTTTTTTTCCCCATGACACACGCTTCGTTAGCGGCAAATGATCACATATTCTTAGGAATGGCATTACAGGGTCTCCAACGCCCCTTTCAATCACCAGATGAAGCACCCCGGTAATAATGGCACTGGGAAAAATTAGTGGGCGGCTATCAAGTGGATCGAACGGTCAGCCCTGGTGGGAACCGCAAGGCCGTTTTTCGCTGCCAGATAAACTGACGGAGCATGGCAGCAGCGGTACTGGTGGTGGATTTTACCACTGTCTGTGAGACAGTCGCTAAATGTTAGGGGTCATGGGAAGAAAGAACTCATCGTGCCACCGCGGTGCGTATGCGCCAAGACATTTACGCTCCCGGGGTCACGTGCACAAGAGCACATCCACGCGTGTAGATGTACACCGAGTCAATGAAGGTTTCACCAAGCAAAGGTTCGATGAAATCCATTCTGCTTCGCAAGGCGGGCAGAGGAAACTATGGTTATGTTCGAGCAAACAATGGGCTGGCACACAACCTCTGATCGTGCTCGCAAGCCGGTGGTGAATATGCCATATGTCCGTTGTTATAAGGGCCTACAGTTGCTTTTTGACACTGGGGTAATCAATTTGTTGACCCCATAGGAATAATTACGCTGACAGAATTTGCTCTATTTGATGATGTGTCTATGACGATGATACATTAAGGCACTCTTGTAATCCACTGCATTAATCACCGGACAGTTATAAGAATCTGACCATTGACATAACTGGCCCCAAAGCGAGTAACCTGACTAGCGGGTGCCAAGCTGCTTGCAGAGGTGAGCAGTAATTACACAAATACAGCGGGACGGTAGTTGACTCGGCAACATAAGTTCACTTCCCGGCAGTGGAAAACATCAGTGGCGCGTGACATCTGAACCAACCCTGGGCTTCTTCTTCCCTTCTTCCACCAACATGCACTGACCAGTGTGGTAAAGTATGATCAACTAACACACATGACTGACAGAGTTGGCAAGGACTTCCTAGAGCATTGCCTTGACAAGCGACCGCGATTTATATAAACGCGCAGAGAGGTGTACAAACAACGGATATAAAGGAACCCCCCCCCATACAACTGTTGGGACAAGTGCTGTTAGCAAACACCTATGAAGGCCAGCATGCAGAAGAGGGGGTAAGTGGCCAGCATCATGCCTGGCCACCTTTGTCTCCCCAGTGCTGATGCTTACACAATGTACCAAGTACTCATGAGACCGACTCAGCCGGGAGGACCAGGACTAATTCAAATATTCGCCACTGTAATCAGTTGTGAGAAGGAATCGAATTTGATTCATTGGGTATGTCGCACTGATTGCCAACCACTACACTGCCACTACCCGCAAAAACCACACGAGCATAAGAGACGAGTCATGGCAGACACCCCGCTGCACACGCAGAGTCGGACTGGCATCCCTTAACCACACATGCCACCGCAAATCTTGTTTGCATGCCTCTGACTGCCAGTCCCCGCAACCGGTGCCCGCACCGCCGAGCCAGGAACAGAACGTGCTCTGCACGAGAGGCACTGCCTCCTGCAGCTGCGCCGCTCCGGCGTACCGCGACGTAAGGCGACCGGGAGACACGCCGAACGCAGACATGCGGGCCGACGCGGGGTGACGCGGGAGGCACGTGATGGGAGCGTGCGGCGCGAACCCGGGTCGCGAACCCAGGCGCGTCGTGCTGCGCGGGGAAAAAAAGGGCCTTGCGCGTTGCGGAACGAAGTTGCTATGCCGCTAATGACGTGAGCACTTTGGGAACACGTACCGTCCGAAAATAAGCAATGTCATCATCGGCCAGGCACCGTTAGGATTTCAAACCACTGCCGGTGCTGAAAAACACACCGCACAGTCGATCACGGCGTCTGTTGTTTGCCAGTTGCCAGGTTACGTTGCAGGAGGGGGCCCATATTGGAATGTTTGGGAATAACACCATTTAAGTGGGTTGCTTTTCCAAGGGGGTTAGAGCCTTAAGTACTCCAAGACAATTAAAAAAATATAACGGCGCTCAAAGTTTCACAACAGACGGATCAGGAACCCTCTTACAATACCGCGTGGTTCAAATGTTTTATTACCCCAAATTACTTGACCCCCAACCTTTGCAAACTTATCAACATTTTACGTTGTCTATTTATTTCAGTTTAATAAAGTTTACATATAGAATTGTTGCTTACATTATATGACACACCCATCGAAATACAGAAACATCATTTTTTTTTAGAACTGGAGGTCAGGAGACCGTGACAACCCTGCACTGCTTCGTTTCGGTGACGTCCCAAAGCACGAGGTGCCGCGCGGATTTCCGGGCAACGGTGCGCCCGTTGAGCATGCACACGCAGCTCCAGCGCCCGTTACTCACACACACCGTTGTGAAGGCTGCTGTATGCCCGAGGTGATAACAAAATGCTGGCCCCCTGTTCAGTTGGGTAAAGAAATAAATAACATTTGCAGGAGCTCTCCTCGCACATCCGCACACACACACACACGTGGTTACCTGCACGGAGGGATTAAAACGCAACTTGTTAAGAGGATGCGCTGAATACATGCTCGTCAGCATTTCAGCCGACAGCATGTTTCATTACCAACATGCCCGACGATAATTTCTCTGCCGCGTTGTTTCCCCCCAACCCGCTCTCCCCCTTGTACGGTTTTGCATCTATTAATAAAATGCTGACGCGCCAACTCGACAACGGCAAGCGCAGGTGAACCGCAGAAAGTTTAGCGCGGCGAGTAAACTCGCAATTTGGAAGTGCGTCGCACGCGTGCCCATTAAGCTGTGCCCCAGATGAAGTCGCACGACGAAGCACCTGGCGTGGCGTTTACGGCGCTCGCCGGATTACCGCCACGCGGGAATTTAAACACCGCCACGGCCGCCGTGCCAACGACGCGCCGCTGCCAGGCACGCAGCCGCCGTGCGTAGAACCACTGAGCAGTGGCCGACGGATCGGGCCGATGATGGTGCGCTCAAATTGTGAGCCTCCCCCTTATGACGGGTGACCCAGTACTACAGATGAATCTGCAAAGGAACGTTGATCATTATTACATTATCTGTGTACTGAAGTAGGTGTTCAAGGCTCGATGCATTGTGAATGGTCTCCAAACCTGTTATTCCAAGATAGCCGTGTCGAGTGCTCCTCCTCTCCACTTCGCAATGTTTCGCCGCCATCGTTGGAGGCGAAACGTCGGAAAGGAGAGAGGAGGTGCACTCAACACGGGTATCCCGACAAAACAGCTTTGAAAGAAATTGGTATAGTATTTTATAACAAAAAACAATTACAGTAGCATGATCATTAACGTAGATTTACAATCGTTAAAGTACTGTTACAGTGCGGCAGGTGAACTTATGATCGCAGCACAAATGCAGAATTTTGTCGTGTGACGTTAACTAAGGTCTAAATCGAAAGCCTGCGCATGCACTGGTGTGCAAAGGTAGCCCATCCGGAGAAGAGGCTAAGATTTACACACCATCTGGCTCCACGATGATCAGCTGGCATCCCGGTCATTACGTGGTGCAGGATGCCACGATGTTCGCAGTGGAGCTGTAGTAATAGCAGTGGCAATGATGACAGTGCAGAATGCACAGCACGCGTCCTGGGGCATGGAATGAGGTGGCGTGCCCATATCTGCCTCTTCTGTAGTTTACTCTCACAGTGTCTAATTAAAAGAAGACGAGCTCGCTTGAACAACCGCTGGTGAACGACACGACTTTATGACCGACTTGTCACCGCTGACGAAGGCTTGCCAAGTATTCTTGTCCTCCTGGACCTGAGCGCTGCCTTTGATACCGTTGACCACCCGACCTTACTTGAACGATTAGAGGACATAGGGGTCTCTGGCTATACCTTGCACTGGCTGAGCTCCTACCTCTTCGACCGGAAGCAGTTCGTCAGCCTCGGAAGATGTAACTCAGATATCCATCCTGATTAGTCTGGAGTTCCTCCGGGTGCAGTCCTCAGCCGACTCCTCTTTAGCATCTACATACAACCACTTGGCCTTATCATGCGAGCCTCAATCTCAGCAACCAGTGCTATGCCGATGGTATCCAAATCTATATCCACGCAAAGCCATCCATCAATGCGTCTGGTCTATCCATGTCATCCTCATTGTCAGCTGAAGGCCAAGCTCAATTCAAATTTCTAAAACTAAATGGCAACAAAAAAAAGTTTTACTTGTCAGAACACCGCACCAATTGTCCAAGGCTGAACATATCCAATCGATGCTTGAAGTTGGTAAGGCAGACCGGAGTCTAGGCGTGACTCTTGATTCCTTACTCAGCTTTGAGATGCACATCAACGAGGTGACGAAGGTAGCCTATTTCCATCTCAGAAATATAGCCAGACTGTGCAACATCCTGTCACCGTCCAATGCTGAGAAGCTAATACACATCATTATTTCTTCACGAATCGACTATTGCAATGCACAACTCCCTGGCATCACTGCCTATCTGATCAATCATCTCCAACGTGTGCAAAAAGCGACTGCTAGAGTCCTCACTCTTACACCCATCCACAATCACATATCCCCAGTGCTCGTGTCTCTCCACTAGCTATCGGTTAAATATAGGATCGAATTCAAGATCCTCTATCTCACCTACAAGGCTCTCACTGGCGCTGCTCCGACATGCATCCGTGACCTATTTCAGGTACCCTCCTTAACACGACAACTTCGATCCTCGCAATACTGACTTGCTGCACGTGCCCAGATCACACCTCCATTTGATTGGTGAGAGAGCCTTCTCGCACGCTGCTCCAGACTCTACAATGCCCTTTTATTGGAGATTCGGTCAGCCGAGTCACTGAGCAGCTTCAAATCTCGTCTTAAGACTCACTTATTCCGTAAGGCTTTCAAGTCCTCTGCCTAGGACTGTTAATGCGGCTCACTGTTGTCATGCTGGAATGATGGCTCGCTACCAACCTGCACCTGCCCAGGGACACTTATTCCTCCTTCGTTCGTTGAACAATTATGTTTATCACTTAGTTTATGCCCTTATCTAAATTATAGCCATCATTTGACTGTCAATTAAACTGCTCTGATGTTGTTGTTGCAGACATGCCGTTCTCTCGACAGCTCAGAATTGTAATAACAAAAAGTTATTGTTATTGATTTGCCATTCATATGTCGTTGTGATTGCTAACATGCTGTTCTTGCCATAGGTTGATGCAATGCTTTGTGACCCTCGGGTGAAAGGGGGTCTCGGAGTGCAATTATTATAATCAATAAAAGACCTAATTTCTCCATTACACATGGGTCTCGATAAGCAAACACCCCCATCCCAAGCAGACGAACGCGAGCACGACTCCAAAAAGGTACCGTCTGCGTGAATGTTAAACACAAGACGGTTAATTGCTCGGGCCCACGCCGCCAATTCATTACCGCGCACTTTATTTTACAACTCTGAACAGATGGGGGTGGAGCGGCAGCGCCGGCGAGGAGTGCAGGTGCAGCTTCCCCTGGCCGCGAATCTCCAATGGGCGCCAGCGTGGTGGGGGGGGGGATGTTTGCAAGGAAAAAAAAATTGCGGCGAGCGGAGAGCAGAGCACATTCATCTCCTCCAGCTGAAGGGGGGAAAGATTCAGTCCCAGGCGCAAGACGGTGCACTCAGAGGAGCCAGTGCTGACTCGTTAGCGTGGGAAAAACGATGAGTACCATGAGGCACCGCATGAACGCTGCTGCCTGATAGAGATGAACGAATGTTTATAAATTTAAATGTAACAGAGCAGGTGTTTTCATGTAAGCATATATGTCCGCAATAAGGGTACTGGATTCGAATGCTTCACAAGCCCAAATCCTGCACGCAAAACGCATGTACGCTTTATTTCAACTTTACTTTCCTACTCATTCATGAATCTTCTGTAACTATAGCTCGCCGTCAGATATATTCCCAAAAGCATGTCGGGACAAAAACCAGGTCAAAGCAGATATGCCAGCAGAAAACGTTATGAAGAAGAGGCATCAGAGGGCCGTGATACACGCATGGACTAACATCACCTGTAGGGTGGGCTTTTTATTATTAATTAACAGACGCCCTTATCCAGGGTGACTTAAATAATTATAGAGGTGTAGTGAGGAAACCACAGAGAGGTGAGGGGAAGGCAGCCATGCATTCAGCCAGCACCAATATTTCCGAGACACTGGGTTATATTATGATGTTACAAGCCAATTAATGACTAATGTACACAACAATGACGCAGTTTCTGAGCGTGGAGCCCAAAGGTCAAAACGTCAACCGCCCAGCACCGAATAGCATCCCTCTGATCACAGCCGTAATACGAGTCAACACAGTGTGGAGTTGAGAGTCGACGGGTGGGGAATTGTGACGAGGAGGGGAGGGGGGCACAGACACAATCTCTCGAATGAATAGAGGGGTTGGTGGGCCAAAGAGATGAAACCACTGTGAGACTAACCTGCACGGAGTCCGCGGAGAAGGTGGTACAACAAGTAGGATTCAAATGCATACGTACACGGTTTCCCACTCACCATATACGCACGTGCGTGTGACCTCAAAGCCCTCGAAATGCATTCCCACAAAGCGGTACTCATTTTAATTACATCGGCCCCTCTACACCCCTCCCGCCCAACGGATAATGGGCATCATCCACACCCTGCACGGGAATTGAACTTGTAACATGACGCTCGAGAAGGGAGAGGTGGCGGTGGCGGCGGCGGCAGCGGCGGCACGGTAAATAGTAGCCGCGAGTGAATCCTGGTTCTCTGTGCGGTTTAGAAGCACCGATGCTCACCTGCGGCCATCCGCCGGTGAGCAAATACAATGACGTGGCGCTGCACCACATTTTAAAGGATTAAAACCCATCACTCAGCGCGCCATCGTAAATTACAATTTAAGCCCCATAAGCGAGAGAGAAATAAAAATGGCACCATTATATTTATAAGAGGGGGAAATTTACGTCGGGTTCCGGGAGATGCATCCGGGCCCCAGCAGGTGCCACTGTCAATCAACGTGACTCGATAAACATGCCGATGGAGGAGTTCTCCAGTAGTTACTGACCTAGAGATAACCGCCTTGTTGGAGGTGGCTTCACAGCGTTGGTGGTGTCTTCACGGTGTTGCGTCGACAGCGCTGGCGCCTCCGTGCACCGGCAGCCCCGGCTCACGGCAGCTGGAACATAGGAGCAGCGCACAAAACATCAACACCACCGCTCACCGCTGCACCCCCCCCGTTCCTTTCTCTGGGGTCGCCGGCACACCCCCCTCCTCCTCCCCCACATTTCTGCAACATCTCGTACATCATCGAACTGGGCATTCCTGCGGAACAGTCGTGAGTTGTCGTTGTTAAGGTGAATCGTGGACACTGCGAAACAATGAGATCAAAAGGATAAATGCAGTTGACTTGAGGTTGTTACAGATAAACGAAAGGAGTGTGGCTTCGCGGGTCGGACTGTGTTGCGGAGTCAGTCTCTAAAGCCGTCGCCACGCACCACTGTGGGGAGGCGCTCTTCCAACTCGCGGGGACGCTCGCAGTAGTTGCGCGGGGAATGCATGAAAACGAATAAACGCTCAACGCCGCACTTGGATTACGAGCAGCCACGACGGTACACGTGGTGAAGATGGGAACGACGCTCAGGGCGGTACAACGGGACCAAAATGTGCCGAGAGCATGTCTACCGAGAAGCCGATGAGAAGCGAGGTCGCGTGTATGATGTCCTAACAAGGTCAGAGCTGGAGGTGAGATGACGGCGGTTTGCGAAGGGACGAGGAAGCAAATAGTGGGAGAGGTCGGTTCGTGGGACAGTGCAAGGACGAGAGAGAGGTACGAGAGACCGGCGAAGGACAGCAAGCATCCATCACAGAACCGGCTCTCCGTTACGGTGATGATGAGCGAGCTAGGTGGTAATCTGCCTGGTGGTGGCGGTGGTTGGTGGCGCCGCTCCGCCCGCACGCCGAACGCCGGTTTCAGACACGGCGCAAAAATGCCCGGAGAGTTCGTGGGGTCAAGGGAAGGTCATTTTTCAAGAAGGCAAACAGAACGGTTTATAATTAGACCCCGGTGCTCCAAATGATCACGGTAAAATATTAAAGGTTCCTGCTCATGCAACCGCCCCGCTGCCTCATACTCAATCAATGTTCTTTTTTTAACTGGCTGAAACGGAATTAGCATTCGTTATTATAAATCAAAGATCAATCAATGCCATTATTTAAAGGAAGATGCGACCCACAAAGCAATTAGCTCCAGGCTCGTCCGCGCGCTGCAGGCAGTACAACTAATCTGAAGCTCCGTTAATGGGAAAATAGACTCGGAATTTATTGTCGAGTGCGTCATTACGGCACTCTGGTGAGATCACTCTTGTGCATTTTAATACATTGATCCATTAACATCGCTCAAGCGCCATAGCCGAATGTCAGACTTCGGTGAAAGAGATTTTCTCATTTACGAAGCTACCGGCTCACGTGTGCCCAGATGCTGTGCACCACCGCCGTGTCAATGTAAGAAAGCCGAGAGGTATCCGTTTGTAACCATAACGGTCTTGAAATCACGCGCAGCCCCAGACCACAACCCGAGCATCAACAATGCGCAAACGAGCTCTGCATGGAGAGAACACGACGGCTCTAACACCAACAAAGCACACCCACGAGCAAACAAATTGGCACGTGATCAAGGAAGACAACGCTGGCTCAAGCGTGGCCACAGGAGCTCCAGATTCCAGCTCCTCCTCCTGCCAAAGCCAAATCCCAATTCCCGGCACCGTGCGGTGAACAGAGGACGTTGCGGCACCATTGCCCTCTTCCCTGCGCTAACAAGCCATCGCTCCACTCCACCAGCCCATTGTCTGCCCAATGTCATTGGTGAGGAAAGGACAGGGGCACAGTTAGAGCCGAACTGCTTTCCGATGTTGCACACACAAGAGCAGAAAATGAGATGCGGGGCGTTCGTGAGGTGCGCGACACAGAGGGCAGAGAGGACGCAGGGCAGGCAGCACGCAGTTCTCGGACAGGGCAAAGAACCCCAGTATAGTCTTAACAGACAAAAGCATAGTGAGGCACACATCACGAGTATGTGTAGCCCACAGAGGACACCGACAGCCCCCAGGACACAGTGGAGAGGCAAGACAGAACACAGCAACACAGAAGGATGAGGAGCAAATACAAAGATTTGCCCACTAAATGTTACAAACTTCAGGAGAAATAGCGGTTAGTTGTCAGCTCAGCACACGAGGGGGTGGTGTGACAAAGAACATGTCTGACTGGCTGTCCTCCCAGCTTGACTGCGGTTCATACCAGGTGGTCGTGTAAAGCGAGGGACGTTAAGGGACAGCTCCAGATACCGAGCGCCACAGATGCTAGTATACCGGCCCGGAACCAAACTGATGTTTTACTGGGATCGCGGCATGACACACAGAACAACTGTGCCACCGCTCTCCATAAATAACACACACGTGAGAGGGAAAGAGAGAGAGAGAGAGAGACAGCACGCATGAGAACTCCGGGAAATGTTCTTAATGCCGCAAAAATATAAAAATCACGCGTCAACATTTCCAGTAAATCGTTTTTATTTAACGACTACATAATGAAAGCCGGGCGGTCGCTTTCAAGCACTCTCACGAGAATCAACGGCCTCACGGCACACGCGGACACAACTGAACACGCACCTAAAGCTGAAACCGGTTCGCACAACCACGGTGTTACCGTGTCCGTGGAGTCGAAGAGCAAGGATTTAGTAACTTTAACGAGGATGGGTACGACGCACGTCGACAGTGCGGTGGGGACCACGTGAGGTCTGAATTAAAGACAACGTGCAGTCATTCACAGATGGGGAGAACAGCTGTGATTTAAGCCCCGGCATGGGCAGGGCGAGGGCAGTGAGCAGCTTGGGTGACCACGAGACAGAGAGCTCCAGACAACGGGAGCAGCAGAGGAGGAGGAACGACCTCGTTTTGAGCGGACGCTGATCAGAGCAGTGGGAGGGCAAAGTCAATGACGTGTGTGATCGTTTGTCGAAGCAGAAAGTGGCTTTTTCCTGGCACGTGCTATGTCAACCGATTTGGGCAGTAACTCACATAGGGATCACGTGGCAACCTTTCCTGATAAGAGAAAAATGCTCAGAGGGCTACGGTGGTGTTGACCACACTCAACCAAACATCTTCTTTTCATGTGGGGATGGTGCAGTCAGTTTCATTCGTGTCCGCGGTCGACTTATTACATAAACAAATCAGATTTAACGAGACGATAAATAATGCGGGTGGCACGGTGGCCCAGTGGATAGCGCTGTCGCCTCACAGCAAGAAGGTCCCGGGTTCGAATCTCGGCTCGGGTGCCTTTTCGTGTGGAGTTTACATGCTCTCCCCGTGTCCGCGTGGGTTTTCACCGGGCGCTCCGGTTTCCTCCCAGACTAAATTGCCCGCAGTGCCCGATGATGGCCTGGTCTCCCATCTAGGGTATATCCCTGCCTTGCGCCCTGTGTCTGCTGGGATAGGCTCCAGCTCACCGCGACCCTGTACAGGACTAAGCGGTTTCTGACAATGAGATGAGATATACCATAATTGTATACGGAAGGGATGACAATAAAGTTTATCGATCTCTATATTTTGCTTTTCCTGTGAGGCTGACCAATTGGCAGAACCGCCCAGAGTCAACGGAGAGCTATGGTGAGCCGAGTGGAGGGCTCAGTCAGCGGAGTTAGACGAGAGCAGACAGATGAGAATTGGGAGACCTTGTGCGAGCTTTGACATGCCTTCACAGCAGATGATACGCTCTGGTAAAACTGGGTTTAAATAATAATCACTTGTGACATTTAAATAATGGGGTATTTTAGCTTTAAAGTCCAAAGTGCTGCAAAAAGCTGTAGAATGTGGGGGAAGGCAGCCCTAGGGTCAGCCAGGGCCAACTCGTCAGACACTGGATTTCTCTATAACATGATGTTATCGGACATTCATCAATGTGTATGTTTTGTCGTGGGAGGAAACCAAAGAACTTGAAGGATGTACACGGAGAATGGGATGAAACAAAATCTCCAAGTATAAAAGCATCCGAATAGCACCACCCCCGGGCAGAAACTTCTCTCTGAGATACAGATGTTAGCACTGCATAGCCACCCTGCAAGTATTCACGTTAATTCCGGTTTTCATCGGCGATCACCGACACGGTCCAGCCAAGGTGCACGTGAACAGGTGCCAGAGCCTATCCAAAGAAGTGACGATCCCTCTCCGCAGTGGATCCCGGTTTTGAGCGCCATCAAGGGACAGACGCCTAAAGGACGCCCCCCGCCCCCAAGTTT
>JAZEWT010000028.1:5246649-5270123 GCA_036362905.1 Mordacia mordax
AGGCTGCGCCATCGAACGCTCACGCCGAACCTCCACGAGGTGTACCAAATGTTGAGGGCCTTGCTGGTCTTAACATCCTTTCCCTTGGATTTCTCCCATTCACGGTGAACCATCTCCAGCAAGTGCCGGTCTACACGGGCACTCTGTCGCGTTTGGTGCCGGGTACTTCACAAAACAGCTTTCTCTGTTCGTAGAAGTCATGGCATCTGGCTTCATCACCCCGATCTCAAGGTCTGCCCCGCTAGGTGCCTGGATATCCCCGTTGATAACGTGACTCACAGAGGGTATCTTGTACGGGACGGAGTTAACATGGACCACAGAGGGAGCGTGTCAACGACTACCATAAAATACCTAAGAGAGAACGACGGCATCCATGTGTCATGCCGTCACGAGCGTCATGCCCGTCACGACCGTCACGCCCGTCACGCCCGTCACGCCCGTGCTAAACGGACAAAGATGCCAACGGGCGAGCGCCCATGCTCCATGGGCAACATTAACGAGCGGTGGTCAAATTACACGCGATGACCCGCACGACTCACTCGATCGTAAAGCATGCGTGGGCCCCACCACTAATCCACCGCTCCATCACCTCGACACCCCAACCATCGCTCCCATTAAACCACAAAACATATGTGCAGCTAGACCAAAAAAAAAGAAGAAGCCACAAGCACGGCTCAATCAGCTGGCTGGTTCATTATTTAGAACAGTGGGCAGAGAGCGGCCGAAGAGTATAAGTCATTTTGGGGCTTTTTGTCAGCGTATTGATATTACATAAATAACGAGGCGCGTTCTGCCGAGCGAGACAGCCCCCATGCCGCGGCGACAGCGGCGGAGCGGCCGCGGAGGCGATCGCACCGCCGCACTCCCGCGGAGGAATTGACGCGACGTGTTCGAGTGATTTATTTGTAATGAACTTCAGAGTCGTTAATCAGCCGAGGATGATGCCGCGACGCATCTGATCAATTCCCGGCGAGGAGCGCGGAGGCCGGATCGGTCAGCGGAGGAAAATCTGGAGAGTGCCACGCAGCCTTGCGCCCGCTATCATGTCACGGTCGTCCCTGTTTATACGCAAACGTCTCAACTTACTGTCGAAAGACTCCTTTTCAGGGTCTTGCCAATGTGAAGGCTGTGTGCAATCCCAATTTAGTTATTTGTAGGTGATTTTTCATCGTTGGGATGTTTTGCCCAACACCACTTTTCGTGTGTCAGTATTTTTTTTTACTATTGGAATAAACATAAAAACCTAGAGGCAATCCATGCATGGGCAGAACAGGGGAAGAACATACAAACTTCATGCAGATAGGAGGCAGAGTCAGGAATCAAACCCAGGTACTTCTTGTCATGAGGCATGGGTGTTGCCACTGTGCCACACCTACATCTCAGCAATGTTTACTTTATTCCCGGTTACGTGTTCAAGCAGCAATATCAAATGCTTGCTCTACGTATAGTGCAGGTGGCAATAAACAGACAATGGAACGGCAGCCAAAGGGGGTCAACTCGCCCGAGATGACATGCTCGCCGCACACTCAATGGCTACGCCACGGCAAGACAAAACGATTGTGCTGACGGAGCCATACTTTCCACCTCACAGCGGGCGTCCGACTCTAACCGATTCGCCTTCGAAATATTAAAACATTTTCAAGAGAAATATATTTTTAAAAACCAACGGCTGTTAAAATAGCTCTGGAATGAGAGCGGCGACACGGAATGTGGGTGCTGCTGGCTCCGGGGCCGCCAAGGGAGGATGGGGATGCCTGCACGCGAATGGAGGCGCATCGTCCGGCGGCACACACGCCGGAGAGAGAAGCCCGACAGTGACTTCAACCGAGATCGGAACAACGCTCGACACGGCGATCTGGAAAGAGCAACTCTCAAGAGCAATTCTTTAGCGTGAGACCACCAAGACGATGACCTTTTGTAAGAGACTTTGAGGGGGGTAAGGGTCACATTGAGAGAAATGTTTTCAATTGGCGTATTTAGTTTAGTCGCGGGTGGGGGGTGAGGCAGTGGTTTGGGGAATGTGCCACATATCCGGTGACAGCACTCACGAGGTGCTGTTTCCAAATGTTTGGTCATTTTCTCCCAAGTCATTGTTTTGGGTTCAGAAGTAAGAGCTATGGCTGAACAACCCCCATCGCAAATATCTGTCATTCTCAACTGGTGGGTCGTGACAAATTAGTGGACTGCGAGCGCCATCTACTGGTCTGTAGAGACCAGACACAGAGGCAAAGTGGGCCTTGAGGTGCAAAAGGTGCCCTTATATCACCACTCTCAACAATCAAGATCAATTCACTGTTTAATGAAGACCCCCCCCCAAAGCCACAATCACTTTCTACAACCCATCATATTTTTGAACGGACTATCAGTGTATTTTGCAGGATTTAATGGCTCGATGAAACAGAATGGCTCTCCAGTGCTGCTCTTCTTGAGATCAATTCTTAGGATCTTAACAGTCGTCAGATAAAGTTTGTAGACGCTTTCGAGTTTTATGTATTTCTGCATAAATTTGTGCTTGAATGATGGCGCGCTGTTAACCTGCGTATGCTCAGGGACACAGATTCCTTCCTTTATTTGTTTAACAATTATTTTACTTCTTGCTTTATGTCCTTAATTGATTTATCGTCATCATTTTACTTTAACTGATCTATTCTTATGTTATTGATGACATGCCATTCTCTCCACAGCTCTGTGCAGCGCTTTGTAACCCTCGGGTGAAAAGCACTCGAGAAGTGCAAATAATTATTTTTATGATTATATTTGACCTAAAATGTGATCAGATATTCACATGAGTCCTAATAATAAACAGAACCTGATAAACAATAATCGCACAAGAAACATCTACTTTAACATTATTTAATTATGAAACTGATACAACATTCAATTTATTTGTCGTTAAAAATATGTAAACCTCAAGTTTAATCAGCTCAATTACGGGGGTAACTCAATTCCACTTATTTCAATCAATGAGACGATTAGAAGGAGTGAATTTGGGTGGACCTGCCCTCTTTGAAAAACACAAGCTCTGATCGTCATGTTCACATCCTGGTCTTCACTGCACAGGTCTGTGGCAGCGCGTCAGGTCACAGTAGAGAGAGTTGTTGATGCTCATCGGTCTGAAAATCGCTACAAAACCATTTACAAAGATGTTGGGCTCTACCAAAACACTGCCAGGCAGATTGTGGACAAATGGAGAGAATTTAATATCACTGTTACTCATTCCAGGAGCTATCGTTCAACAAGGTCATTCCAAGAGCGTTTTGAGTACAATGATCCAGCAGGTCAACCAGAACCCCAGAGTTAGGTCTGAAGATCTGCACGCCTTTTTTCATTGGCGAATGTCAGTGTCAATGAGCTCGCCATCAGGAAAGCACTGAACAAGAACGGTGTGCATGGTAGGATCGCAAGGAGGAAACCACGGCTCTCCACGAAGAACATTGCAGCCTATTTCAAGTTTGTCAATGTCAACCTGGATTATCCAGAATGTAACGGAAGAATGTTCTGTTGACTGATGAGTTTAAAGTAGAACTTTTTTGTCTTAGATGAGAAATATTATGTTTGGCGAAAACCAAACACTGCATTCCAGTATCAGAACCTCATCCCAACCGTGAAGCATAGTTGTGTGTGTGTCGTGCTTTGGGCTGCATCACTGTTTCAGGACCTGGATGGCTTGGCGTCATTAACAGAACCATGAATTCTGGATTGTACCAGCAAATTCTACAGGAGAATGTCAGGCCACTCATCCATGAGCTGAAGCTTCATAGAAAGTGAATCATGCAGCAGCTAAAAACACAAGTAAATATACAACAGAATAGTTGAAGCAGAAGAGATGTTAGGTTTTTGAATGGCCAAGTCAATGGACATTGTTAACATTTACAATAACGGTATTTCATAAAGTTTACGGATGGCACTCTAGCGTACTGCATCGCGCTGTCCCCTCACAGCAAGAAGGTCCCGGGTTTGTTCTTGGCTTGGGTGTATTTCTGTGTGGAGTTTGCATGTTCTCCCCGTGTCCAGGTGGGTTTTTGCCAAGAACTCTGTTTTCCTTCCACCGTCCAAAGACACACTGCTGCATAGGTTAATTGTCCTGCTGAACAAATTGCCCCAAAAAGTATGCCCTGCGATGTACTGGCGTCACATCCTGGTTATTTCCCTCCCTTGTGACCTCTATTGGCCGGGCTAGGCTCGAGCCTCCCATGACCCCGTACAGGCTTAAGCGGGTATTGATAATGAATGAATAACGTTAATATATTTTTTTACCTTGCTTAAATTACACACCTACTGTTACACAAAAATATTAAGTTTTAGAAAACCAATTTGTGTTAAGACATCTGGACAACTGTGTAAAATGCGTGCAGAGTTTCTCTCACGGCCAACACCGCAATGCTGCTCTGAACCGGTTGAGCCTCCCCGAGGTCGACTCGGCCCTAAACAAGAAACTGGTGTGATGATGTAACATCGCGACTGGAGAAATAAAGGTGGCCAGGCGTGATGCTATTCACCCACCCATAATGTGTCATGCCAGCCTCCCTAGGTGTTCAGGAGCAACACACACTCTGCAGGTGACATGGTGACCAGCTGCACGAGCCCTTGACGTGCAAACTCAACACGCCCTGCAGGGTGTCTAGTACACCACGAACTCCACTGCCGCACAGCGGGAAGGGCCCTGGGTTTAACTTGAGACTCGGGTGCATGGACTTTGTACATTCTATTTTCCTGCAATGCATGAGATTTTTTTTTCCAAGTTTCTCCGGTTTCCTCTCACGATACAAAAACTCCCACACATTGTAACTGGAATTGACCAAACAACCAAATGTTGAAAGATGGCCTCCAATGTCCTCAGCTGAAGATGTAGAATTCCTCTCATTGCATTACCTTGCAATCTTATACCGTATACTGTTTGCACTGGTGATTTGGAATGTTTGTTGTGTCGTGGGAATCCCACATCCAGATCTTGCACTCTCACTCGGTATTCTTTGCTATAATAATAAACATCTCCATCGTTGTTCTCTTAGGATAGCTCTCTCACTTCCCAAGACGGAGACATCATCAGGCTTGACAATACCTCCTCAACATTTTGTCTCCCACGTTGGAACGAAACAGCAGGTGCACTCAACACAGCTTGGCAGCAATTCCCATACAACGAGCTGTGAATACCGACACCATGACATGGGTTGGACTTTACAAACACGAAATTTGGCAGCAGTCTTCTGAACAATGTGTGTTGAGACTCAAGCGAGGCGTTGCAGGCTGAACAAGCAGAATGGTATTCATCATTGTCAAAATCCGCTTAATCCTGTACAAGGGCGTGGGGGCTGGAGCCTATCCCGGCAAACAGAAGATGCAAGGCAGGGCTATACCCAGGATATGACACCAGTACATCGCAGGACACTTGGGGCAATTTACTCAGCAGGACAATTAACCTGGACAAAAGTATGTTTTTGGACGGTGAGAGAAAACCGGAGCACCCGGCAAAACCCACGCAGACATTTGGAGAGAACACGCAAACTCCACACAGAAATGCACTAGAGCTGGGAATCGAACCCAGAACCTTCCTGCTGTGAGGCGACAGCACTACTCAATCTGCCAACAATAATAATATTAATCTCAACTCCAGCGGATGCGTTGGTGCGCATCTGCGTACTGACAGGCGGCAGTGTTGCAGGCCACGGCACGAGACTCAGAGGGAAGGAACTGGTTCGATTTCTGGACGGGACGGTTCCGTTTGCTTGATAGCCGTGGGGAGGATGGGGTGCCAGGGGTTAGCACTTCGAGCATTCACCACCGAGCGACTTTGCAAGGAGGACGGAGGTTCGATTCCGGTCACAGTCACCCAGTGATTTCTGTAGGGAAACAGACAGCAGCTGCTTAAGGAACAGCCTGTGATAGTGACCGGGCAGGATTCCACATTCCTGTAGCAGGGGCTAGTGGCCAGACAGCAGGGTGGCACAGGCAGTTCGGCATTCCCTTAGGGCAGCTTTCTTCGTGCAGGGTTTGTGTTTTCCCCTCGTTCTGCATGGTTTCCTCCAAATTCCCAAATTTCAAAATTTCTTCCCATAAATAATAAAGCACTCATTAATTGGCTCTCTGAACACATCATAATATATAGGATGCAGTGTCTGGCACATGTTGGCACCGGCTAACCACGTCGCTGCCTTCCCTTTCTCCACCTCTCCGTGGTTCCCTCACACCTGAGTCGTTTGTGTTCGAATCAATATCTTCGATATTGAGTGAATACTGTGCGCATTATAAACTGTATATTTAATTTTAATGTTTTAACCAGAGTGACTGACACCCGGCGAGATAGATGCATGCGCAGCCCTCATGTCAATCCACTGCTCAATGACAGGCTTATGGTGCTAAGCAGGGCATGCAATAGATGTATAGGACTGAATATAATAATGTACCAATTACAACGAAATGCCACACATTCATTCACTCACAAAAGAGAATAGAATTTTGCTCACTGCTGCACACAAGGTCTCCTCTAGAGGAGCTTTCAGCAATGTTGTGCTCGCTATGAACCATGCCCTCTGGAGGTGGTACAAATCACGCTTAACTATAATTACCATGAGCAAGAACTCCAGTTATCAGAGTTCATCTGAGTTATCAGAGTTTATCTGAAAACTGCCCCAGATAACTCAGTCAAGCCCTGCATACACCCAACATTACCAGATCCAGCAGGGCTCTCCCCCTTGTGCTGCTCATTGAAACCCACTTTTGGTCTCGTAATATTAAACCTACGAAAAACTTCGACTAAATAAACATATCAGTAGGTCGTCCTGAACAGGCACACGCTGAAAAGCTAAGATCAACAAGAACAACAACAAATTACAGGGTCAGCATGTGCACTGTCCTGTTTCACGGCTCGTCGACATACTCGGGCAATAAAATTTTAGTCCCGGAAAAATAAACATAGACTCTAACTGCCCCAGCGGGCGAGTAAAAGAAGCGGTGCGCAATATTCCTGCTCGCGCTGCGGTAAATACGCGCGGCCGGTTCATACCAGCGCATGGCCCTGGGGCCCATGGGTGCCATGCTCTTCCCAGCTCGCCCCCCCGCACCCCCGCCACCACGACCGGAACAAAAGGGGGGTGGAAGGTTAGGAGCAAACGTGAGCGAGAAACGGTGACCGCGTGACGCATTCCGTGAAAACGCCATGAGCGAATGAAATCGGGCCCACTGCATGGCTGTACAACCAGGCTGGGCAAGGAGATTCTGTCCGACGAGCATCCACGTGATTTCTGCTGCTCTAAGCAACTTTGTCCCAATGTTCATCTCCTGGACCTGTGACGGGAATTCTGCATTCCCATGACGGGTGTGAGGCGCTTTCAAGGCCAACCAATGATGACTTTGCACAGAGTGGCACTCGTTTTATGGACCCCCAGATGGATGATTGGCCGAGTCAATCCACCTGAATCAGGATATGAAGTCGCACGCGTCTGATTGCGATTCGCTGACTCTAGCCCAGAGCCACCTGGCCGAAATATGAAGATGTAGGTTTTCTCAATCAATATTTGACAGTTGCTCTCAAGAGCTGTCCTTCAGGATAGCCGTGTCACATTAGCCTGAAGATGCCTCCAAGATGTGGCGAAAGAGATGTACACTCGAGATGGCTATCCTAAAAGCGTGGTGCTTAAGAGCGGAATGCATCTCATGCAGCATGGAGGAGCTCACCAGGACGGCAGCGGGTCACACCACCATCATCACGACCACCACCGCGCGCACGACACTGGCTAAACGTGCGACCGTGGTGGTGGGGCTCAGAGTCGAGCCAACACTCTCCTCTGCAGGAGGCATCATCCACCAGCAGTGCTGTGTGCAGGTGATCCCAGGACTGCACCTTTGCCGTTTAGGAATGGCGGCGCAGTGGCGGCAAGGTTTCCACGCAGTGGCAACATCCGTGCCTCCTCGCTGAAATAAGGTCCTGCTCAACGCAGTTCCACTCCTTGCTGGGGCTCTTTTCTGTGCAGAGTTTGTGTGTTCTCCCCGTTCTGTGACGGTCTCCACCGTTCTCTCTTAAACTAAAAAAAAAAGCACTCATTAATTGGTCGCTAAATTTATAATAAGACGCAATGTATGACAAATGTTGGCGCCAGATAACAGCGTAGCTACCTTCCCCTCAGCCTCTCTGCAGTCTCCACACAGTGCCTCCGAGTAGTTTTTTCTTCAAACGAATATCTTCGACAGTGAATGAATACCGTGTCACGCGTTATAAATTGTAAAATTAACTCCGTAATTGAGAGGGGGCTACCATGATCTAAAGCTATGCACTGCGCAGGTGAGGGCTGGTCGTAAGAGGCGCGTAGAATGTAATCGTTCAAAGCCCGTTGTACCGCGGTGCAGCCACCCGAGGCTCCGTACTATGGCACCACGCACTGCTGTTGTGGTTGGAGACAAGGGGTCGGGCTCTGGGCGCTTACACCCCAGGCTAGGTAAACAAACCCACGAATGCCTTCATTGCTGCAGCTTATATGGAATGTGGCTCGGCAACAGATGCGATACACGCCCCGGGGCTAGAGACAAATGTATATATTGGGCGTTATTATTATTACAGCATTATTATTATTTCACTTGTTTATGCAGGACAGTGTCACGGAGCCCAAGCACTGCCCGTCAGGGCGAGGTCTGCAAAGTTTTCGCAGTAACGGGCAATGTTGCTCCATGTCATCCCAATTAAGTGTTCCTAGTTTTCAAGATACTACGTAGCCTAGCACCGGTCATCTGATTTCTGTTTGCCAACCTCAGACCTGAGAGTGACTCGTTACTCACAGTTCTGCCATTGAGACGTATCACCCACGCAGCCTAAGGAAGCGTATTCAGTCCGTGCACCACAGCTATGGAATGCCTTTTCTTCCAATATCCAGTTGACAAATTCAATACCTACTAAACGACTCATTTATTCCATCTCGCCTACAGCGACTAATAATTTCCTTGATAATTCTTTTATAGCCTCTGTTTTGCTCATTTCATCCCTTAAATGTATTATTATGCGGTAATATGTTACTCTTTAATCCCTTAAATGTATTATGTAGTGCACTTTCTTGCAAGGTGCCTTGTATTAAAAAAAAACTTAAGCTATTGTTTCTCATTTTAAAACTTTATTATATTTGGCCAATAACAATTACATTGAAGGATTCTCTAGCTACAGGAGCGAACTGGTGAACCCAGAAGAAGTCCATGCAAAGTGGGAGAAGACTATACAAAGAACAGGGCACCCAAGTCAAGCATGGAACCCAGGCCCCTTCTTGCTATGCGACACAGATGCCACGCCAACTGTGCCAGCCTGCCGCCTGGAGCGAGCCTGACTGGCACTGTTGACGACAGTGGGCACTCTCACTCGCTCATCCCGTACGACATCGCAGGAGACCCACTCCCCTCCGCGAAACAAAGATCCCTCGTGAAACCTTATCATGCCGTTGGGACACGTGCTGTTAGCGAGAAGCCCCTACGAAGGCCGATACGGTACACAAGGGGGCGAGTGGCCAGCACCAACCGCGTCGGTGCTCACATGAGGCCGAGTCGACCTAGGGGAGGCCCAGAACAAGTTCAAACAATCGTCACCAGTGTGGACTGCGAGAGGAAAGCGTACTCCGGCTGCCTGGTTCGTAGCTCAGCGCGCTAACCACCGTGCCGCCACCCCCCCACTTCCCCATGCGCACAAGCACGCGGACACAGGCTCACGCAGCGAGGCAGTCAATCACGGCGTGCGCTCACATCCTCACATCCACTCGCTCACGCGGTAACGGAGAAGCGGGCTGACACCGCCGTGCCGCGGTGCAGAGGGCAGGCCTCCGCTAATGGTTTTACAACCAGGCGCCCTTAAAGCCGATGATGCGTTTACCGCGCGGACTACCAGTGTCTTTCAAGAAAGCCGGTGACCATTATTACGGTGCTGCCCTTCCAGAAAGGTCACAGGGTGCAACTGTAGACAAATCCGTACCGCCACCGAGCGGGGTCTCTCGCTCCGTGGCCATTATCGGGCGGTTAATCACGTGTTTTACGGTTCTGCCGTGGCGCCTCTGGACCCTCGGTGAACGTCGTCTCTATGGACGCTGGATATTTCGCAGGGAAGCGTGGGTTTTTTTTTCCTCTCTCTCGCTCGCTCGCCTGCGCAGCCGGTCCTCAATCTATTGTTGGGTCACGGCACACGGGCTATTATTAGACCCCCACTGCCACCGCCGCTCCTGTGAGCAGCGCACGCAGTCACGATGCGTGTATCGCACGAGGATAATTTCTATGGAGCAACGCACGCACCGCGCTGGGAACGCGCGTCAATAATACAGCCAAGTGCGGTGGTCACCACCCATCATCTGCCGAGCTGCGCGCTAAGACCCTTTGGAGATGAAGTGCCACTGTCAGAGAGAGACGGGCACACCGAGCGCCGTCACTGCGTGCGCAACACGAGTCACAGCAACAGTGTGGGATATAGGTTTTCACGCTTCAATGTGCGATGAGAATTTCTCTCCTCGGTCGTTCGTTCGGCAAAGTCGTGTCGAATGTTCCTGCTCTTTCCTTTACAACGTTTTGCCTCCCACGTTGCAGGCATCATCAGGCTTTTAAATGGTTTAAGCAAAACGTGCTGTGTTGATCTGCACACATGCGTCAGAGATACATAACACCGCGCGTTTGCGCGATTCACAATGTGGGATCCGCCGTATACAGCTTCTAAGTAGGAGCGCCTCTCAATGTGCGCCCGCATTTGTTATTGCGTCAGTGCCCTCGGTCCCCGGGAGCTGTCCCCAATGGATGCTACTCTCACAGCCACCCCCACCCACCCACACCCCCCACTCCTAGCTGGCTTACATGCATGTGCAGCTACAGCGCATTCGGAGACGGTGCTGGAGAAGTGTAATTGATGGAACGGCGTAAACCCCGACCAGGGTGAAAACCCCCTGTGTTCAGACGTGCGCCCCACAGCAGATGGATCTAATCCAGGCACGGCACGCACACTCCAACACGGCGAGCTGCACCGGCGGGTTCTACCCATCGGCAAACATCACACGCGGTGGGACGGCATGTGATTACTACTGCCGTACCACCTAGTTTAAGGTGCACGGCCAGCAGCGCTTGGCAACTCAATATACCCTCTATTCCGGAAGGGCTTCTCTGCATGAAGCGCTTTTATTTACGAAATTTAACTGAGAAACTCCCTCCCTCGAGACGGTCCATCCATGTCTTTTGTAAGGGTGTGCCGTTTGCCAACTAACACGTGTGGAACACCTAATGACACGCGCACACAGGCTGACATGTACGTAATGTACACGGTACACGTGTACACAGAGTAGCTCGCTTACTCATGCGGCCTTTCCTTGGTAGCAGCGAGATCAGGGCAATTGTGGGAGCTGCCCCCTTCACCTTCTCATTGAAGGAGGTGAGACCAATTCCCGGTCGCAGGCACATGGAACTTGTTCCCTCCCGACTCAGATATGAGGCGCTCGGCTGAGCACAGCAATGGCTATTTAGGAGACGGCCGCCATTGTGGAGAGAAAGGTCACGGGGAATCTCCATGAGCACCAAGCAGGCCGCTCGCGAGCTCAACCGAAACATGGGAGCCATTTTAGTCCAACGCAGAGAACGTTGGCCATGGCACCGGACCGTGCGGTGGCGGTGCGCAAGATTCCTGTGCCAGGGGGCCGATTCCCAGCGCGTATCGCCACGTGTGACCAGCACAGCTGTGCTCCTGCGGTTGGGTCGATGGTCGAATGGGCCAGTAATGAAGCGAGAGCGGGATTCGCCAGTGGGATGCTCAATGGGCCGCGCGCACCTCGGGCGCTTTCACCAAACACCTCCACGGGATCATCCGCCACATCATCCACCACGTCACCCACCTCACCAATCCACTGGCAGCACCCGCCGCAACACGTCGCAACACGTCGCAACATGTCTCTCTCATCAGCTTGGGTCACGTGAGAGTGGTGGGCGAGAGTGCCGGCTCGTGTAGCGACCGGCGAGAGCCGGCGCACGGCGAGTGTTGGATCCTCACGTGCGGCGATCCATCATCGTGGCCTCGCGCGAGTTTCGTTACTCTAACATCATTAGCCAGCTGCTGCTACCGCCGCCGCCACCTCACTTCCCAGTGTAGTTCTGTTTACACCTCTCGCCTCGCCTAATGATGCCTCATGATTGCTCTTGTTATTGAAACTAGGAGAGTACTCACCCCATGGGCAATCTTGTTCTGAGAATGTAACACATTCTTCCGTCGTCGGGATAAAGGTGGAAGAGTGTTTAAGAGAGTTGATGGTAATAGTGCTGGGGGAATTTAAAGCTGAAAGTGTTAAAGTTGCACAAAAGTAACCATCAATTATTGGGATGATATAAGATATAAACGTCTCGTACAGTTAAAAATTAGCAATTATGAAGGATTCGAACCCGGTACACTTAGTGCGAGTATACATACATAAAAATACTTGCCCCACATACATTACCCTTAAGAGCTGCTCTTTTTGAATAGCGGTGGCGAGTGGTCCTCCTCTCTCCTATGCTTTCTGCAGTTATCCTGAAAGAGCAGCTCTGCTCAGCAATTCTCAAACATCGAGCTATGAAAACCTCCATCATGATTTAGTAAATCAGTTGATGTGTCAGTGTGTCTTTACAATGTAGGGGTGCTGGTGGCAGTGCCTTGGAGAGGTCCTTCCCCCATCCAGCCATGATGATGATAGCAACTCTGTGAGGCATTGCATAAGAGGCCACATGCGATGCCAGCCCTGGGATTATGCCGTGGATTTCAAGTGATTATTATATCACAGCGCTAAGTTTTCCCACTCGCTACGTATTTATTTCTTTGCCGCGGTGAGTTTCGCCGTCGCGGCGTGGGATTCACAAACCGCCGCCGCAGCCACCGTGTGACGAAGGGCTCCGGAACATCGCCGCCGCACGGAGCCACACGCGTGCCCCTGTTCGGCCGCAGCGGCTCTCGCCCGGCAGGCAGCGTCGCCAGTGACAACGGCCTGCGGTGTCGTGGCCACGGCTGCGGGTGCTTCGCGGCACCGCGCCGCTGCCCTTTCGAGAGCCGGCCACAAGAGGGCGCGGCGAGCGCTGCGGATACTGGGACGGAGGGTGGCGAGGGACGCGATTCGAAGGGAGCTCGCAGGAGGCACCTCTCCGCGGCGAGCGCTGCGCGCTGCCAGCGAACCTCTCACTCGTTTAGTTCAGGCCAAGCCCGACGCAGGGATAAATCCATGGCGGAGAAAAACTGTTGGCCTCAGCACAGGCCGGCTGCCTCCTTCTCGGCGGTGATTAATGTTCCACAAATTCAGGTGGAGCAATTGGTATTTGAACTCAATTTAGCCACGAAACTAAATATAAGCTGCAGCGAAAAGAAAAGCACCCCGAGGCTCCTTTACCTGCAGACGAAGACGGACGGAGCTTCCTGCTGGGCTACTGCGAGGAGCCGCCACAGTCTCAGTCCACGGCAGTTCCTCGCCGCGGGCTGTGTTTCTCCGAGGGTGGCCAGGGTCGCGACGGAAGAGTAACAGCTCCGTCACATGACTGATGCTTGCAGCTCATTTGCTTGAGTGGGCCACTGTATGGTGGCACTTATACAGTAACGAGTTTGTCTGCGTGACAGGCCAGCAGAGACGCTTCCTGTATCGCCCCCATCTCTGGATGTTTCTAAAATTATGCGGTTAACGGCAATGTCAATCGATACATTGTCGCTATCAGTGTGTCACCTGCCTGCCGCCAATTTGGTAAACGTCACATTAACGTTTAATACGCGAACGTAAAAGCGACCAAAGTGATGTGATGTTAATTATTAAATGTGTGTTTTCTAGTTTCATTTTACATCGACGACAAAAGGCGCTGGTTGGTGGGGTGGCTCAAAGGTCTGGGTGTAGAGGTCATCATTTCGAGCTGGCCCAGCCGCGTTCATGACTCAGCCTGGATCACCAGTGACCGAACAAAATGTAATAAAAATGTGGCTCTCCACTGAATATGGCAACACTTTGGAGCCGAGAGTTAATTACAACAGGTTATTACATTTTTATAAGGCCGATTTCACCCCAAGGTCCCAAGGTACTATGGGAAAGAGCGGTGGGGAGGAAGCCACGCGGTGGGCCGCCGCCGCCGCCGCCGCCGCGCCGTGTCACACACCGCTGGCATCATTCACCGGTGGGGGATTCAGGACGATGATCAACGAGTGGCAAAGCCCCCCGAACGCGCCGGGTCGTCGCCACCCCACGTAAATGCATATACGCACACATGAGCGCACAGACAAAGAGCACATGTGTAGCACAAACAGTAGTGTCAAGTGTTGTTAGTGAGCACCTATTAAGATAAAGGTCGGCACGACACACAAGGGGGGTGTACCGCCCAACCACTCACCACAACAACCGCAGTTTCACCACAAAGATGACCGCACAGTGCCTGGGCCAGGCCAAGCACACTTTGAGGCCATGTGAAGTGTTGAAAACTTGCTGACAGGTCCAACTGATATGAGTGGACGAGGCACCACCCGTGCTACCTGTGATCCCTACTGTGCCAAGTGGCTGAGATTTAGCTCCTTGGAGCAGTGCTCAATGTTGTGAGCGTTGCTCCTCACCCTCTGTTGTCGTCAGAGGGCGACTAGATCCAATTGCCCAATAGTGAATGCACGCAGGGCCGGACAGACTTGGAGAAAATCTGGCCTCACAGTTCATACTGAGATCTTTAAGGAACAGCTCAACCGCTACCGGAAGGCACTTGACTGCCCCCGTACCAATCACTTTTCCAGCATTCTGGCTGATACCTGCGACAGGACCAAATATTCTTTTCTCGACCAATTATTGGCTCCTTCGTCCAACCAGTCTATCACCCTTACCTATCTTCAATAAAGCTCAGGTGGATCAGTTGATTCAGTTTAAAAAAAAAAAACTGAAGCCCACTGTACCTCTACCAAGCCTCAACCGCCAGACATTACCTCGAGAAATGTTTCCCCACCTTCCTTGATCTCAAAACTGGAATATTCCGAGTTATCGGAATCTGATGTCTCCTCATTAGTTATCAGATCTTGGCCTACAAACTGCTCCCTGGACCCCTTCCCATTTAAAATTATCCGAGAAAACTTAAAATCCCTTGTCACATTTGTCACTAATCTCTTCAATAACTCACTTCGCTCCGGCATCATTCCCCCATTATTTAAAGGGGTCGCAGTTACCCCTATGCTTTAAACAAAATCCAGCCTCGATTTCACCATCCCTGATAATTATTGCCCCATCTCAAATCTGCTTGTACCACTGCACTTCAGACATGGCTGTTCAACAACCACTTATTTATAAACCCTGAAAAAGCTACCTGAATCTATCTTGGCACCCGCCAACGCCTTGCCTCCACCACACTCCCTGTTATCTTAGATATCGCAGGAACCCCAGAAACCCCTTTACTGAATTCAAACCTACTTGGTATCACCATCGACCCAGCCTTTCTCTCGACAAGCACGTGAATAACACACTCAGGGTATGCAATTTTCACGTGCATTATGGCAGATAAGTCCCATCCTAAACACCTCCACAGCACACACCTTGGCATGCTGCATCATCAACTCTCGATTTGACTATTGCAATGCCATACTAAACGGACTCACTATACAACAAACTTCTCTGCCTTCAACGTAACCTTGCAGGAGTAGTCCTCAATATTCCTCACAGTCACTCGGTACTGACTCCTTGCACACTCGACACTTGTTACTAATCCAGTACCTCGCCAACCTACTCTTACCGCTCACTGAAACACGTTCGCGCTCCTTCCGTGGTTCCTCTCAACTCTTGCGGAGCATCCCCCGCTCAAGGACAACAAACTCAGAACGGCGCTTCTCCAGAGACGCACCTAGAACCTGGAGCAGCCACCTACCCCTAGAACTTCATCAGACCACCATAACCTCGACTTTAAAAAAACATCTCAAACAACACCTTTTTCTTCAAGCCTACTCACACTGAGCTTGGCTCCACACCTCAGTATCTGTGTCTCGCTTTCATGGGCAGGGAATTTGTGCGTGTTATAAATAGTATTATTATTAAATCTACCATTCCTCTCTAAGGTCCTTGAACGTGCAGTAGCCGTGAAACTCCAGAAACACATTCTCAGCAATGACCTCATCGAAAGACGAAATTCAGAGATCCATTCTGTTTTGTCTGGAGTGCCTCAGGGTTCAATTCTCGGCCCACTCGTCTTCAGAAACTACATACAACCACTTGGCCATATCCTGTGCAGCCTCAATCTCAGCTACCATTGCTATGCCGATGACATCCAAGTTTAAATTCTCATAAAGCCATCCATTAATGCGTCTGGTCTTTTCATGTCCTAACCGTGAGCTGTGAAGGCCAGGCTAAACTCAAATTTACTAAAACGAAATGGCGACAAAACAGAAGTTTTGCGAATCCAGCACCAAATGTCCAAGGCTGACCCTATACAATTGCTGCTTGACGACCAGACCATTGAAGTTGCTAATGCAGTCAGGACTTTAGGAGGGACTCTGGATTCCTCACTCCGTTTCAAGACACACATCAACAAGGTGACGAAGGTAGTCTATTACCATCTTAGAAACATAGCCAGTCTGCACAACATCCTGTCAGCCTCTGATAGAGAAACTAATACATATCTTCATCTCTTCACGAATCGATTACTGCGATGCACTACTCCCTGGCACCCTTGCCTACCTGATCAATCATTCCAATGTGTGCAGAATGTGGTTGCCAGAGTCTCATCTCATCTCATTATCTGAAACCGCTTAATCCTATATAGGGTCACGGTGAAGCCGGAGCCTATCCCGGAAACATAGGGCGTAAGGCAGGAATACACCCGACGACGGGACGCCGGTCCATCGCCGGTGGTTGCCAGAGTCCTCACTCGCAAACCCATCCACGATCACATATGCCCAGTACTGATGTCTCTCCACTGTCACCAGTTAAATATCGGATCAAATTCAAGATCCTCCCCATCATCTACAAGGCTCTCGCTGGTGCTGCTCCGACATACATCCATGACCTACTTCAGGCATCCTCCTCAACACGACAACTTCGATATTCCAATGCGAGCTTGCTGCATGTGCCCATATCACTCCTCCATTCGATGGGTGACGGAGTCTTCTCGCGCACTGCTCCATGACTATGGAATGCCCTTCCATTGGAGATTCGATTATTTGAGTCCCTGGGCATCTTCAAATTTTGTTCAATGACTCACTGGTTCCGTAAGGATTTCAAGTCCTCTGGCTAGGACTGCTAATGCGGTCTCTGTTATCGTGCTGGGGGGATGGCTCACTGCCGACTTGCATCTGCTCGGGAACATTTATTCTTTCCTTGTCTGTTGAACAATTATTTTTTATAGCTTATTTTAGGTCCTTCTATAAATTTTTGCCATTATTTGACTTTCAGTTGAACTGTCCTGATGTTGTTGTTGACATGCCGTTGTCCACAGCTCAGATTTGTAAAAAAAAAAAACCCAAAAAGAAACGTAATTGTTGCTGATTTGCTGTTATGTCGTTGCTGACATGCCATTTTCTCCACAACTCTGTGCAGCGCTTTGTGACCCTCGGGTGAAAAGCGCTCTAGCCGTGCAATTATTATAATTACAGGGGAAGGACGTTGCCTGCGGCAAGTCCGAGCAGCTTCACGTCCTTCTACACCACGTCGGTCACCGGTCGCACTCACCAACAACCACGTTCTCCACTAAGTGGCGTTTACGTTTTCATAGCGCTTATGCCAGACCAGGTGCACCTTGAGGCCACGTGAAGTGTCAAAGGCTCGCTCACTCACTCACTCCCAATAGGCACGTAACGCACACACACACACACACACCCTTCCACCGTAAGCCCTTCACCACAACATCATGACAACAATTGCAAACCACCCCTGCATTCTTCCCTAATTTTGCTTTAAATCCGTGAGCAACTGCCATTGCTGCACTGAACTGATGGCGCTGAGTGGGTTTGGCGTTTGCTGCTCGGCCATCTGCTGTTTCATGGAGCTGTGAGTACATTTGGAAGAAAAAAAAGAGAAAATAATCAATTTTAATTATTTTAAAATGCATGTCAAGTCAGACGTGAAAGCATTTCCATGCTCACATGGGAATTTAGTAACGATCGTATCTATTGGCAGATTAGAGGCAGGACTAGTAATTCCACATTCCTATGGTGAGAATCTGTAAGTTTGTAGTGTTCTACTTAATGCGGTAAATTGTCAAATTTGAGGAGCATTTTGAACGCTGGTATGTTTGGCCAATTCCATCCCCTACATCTTTTTGGAGGAAACCAATGTGACTGGAGAAAACCCACACTATCAAGGAGTTAATAACACACATGCACACATAGCCCAACATCCGACTTGATTAACTACTTTATAAAAGCCACCCCTCGTCCACGCTGGAGGCAAATGTCTCAAGCAAGCAAGCGCTCTCCGCGATCCACCAACCCTACAAGCAGAGCCCTGGGTGATGGGAGTGTGCCACCACAGCCGGTGAATATTATCCATAAAGCTCAGGGTGCAGAGGCAGCCGTGCAATGCACCCACAGCCGCGTGGCTCGCGCAACAAGCAACGCGGGTAGAACCCCGGAGCCGTGTGTCGTTGAGGCGATCAAATTAACCAGCCGTGGTCTCACTGCGCGGATCAGCGATGCAGAGATCCACGATCTCCTTCCAACGAATGGGGCCCTCGGCTCCTGGCTACTCCGGTGCCAAAAGCTGCTGAAGTCCAAAGGGTTTGCGGGAGCGTAAACATGCGGCGTTCGCCGACCCCTAAACTCTACAATCCCTGTAGGGAAGAGATGCCCAGACGCAAGCCGGGTAGTGCCACGCCAGCCGAACACGCGGCACCTGCCAAACGCTTCGCTTACACAAGACACGCCGCGTCGGAACAACAAAGAACCCAAGGCAAAGCGGAACTGCACGCAGCCTCGACATGCAACCACGTCTCAAGATGCTGCATGCGCAGAAGAGATGAGAGCGTTTGTTCAGTGGAAAGTGGCGGCCAGTTGTATGAAGCATGAAGAAAGGAAGCTGTTGGGTCTGGATGTGAACAGAAGCAGGGGGTCCACAGCACGAAGGGTGACGAAGGAAGAGAGTTCCAGACCTAGAAATGTATTCAATAACGGTTCTTGCTTAATCCTGTACAAGGTCGTGTGGGGCCGCAAAATATCCCGGCAGACAGAGGGAGCAAGGCAGGGCTGTACCTTTGATGGGATATTAGCCCATCGCAGGGCACCAGAATAAATTTAGTCACCAAAAGGCCAATTAAACTGGGCAGCAGCACCATGTATTTGGGCTGCGCGAGGAAACTGGAGTGCGGAGAAACCCAAGCAGCCAAAGGGAAGAACATGCAAATTCCATACAGCAAGGTACCCGAGCCGAGACGGATTTAAAACTGATTGAGTTATATTCAAGCAAGTGACTCACTTTCATTATACTTATGAACGCGAATTCAATTCAATTTAAAAGAGTATTAAAGTGACCATATCTCAGATTAACAGTAATTTACAAAGCCACTGCCATTGCTACGAGACTGTAATTTGAGAACTGTTGATATAATTTGCCAGGGTGGGGCCATTGCGTGCCAGTGCCCACTCAGACTTCAGTCACAAGTAAAAAGGAAACAAAGTAATTGACCATAATTATTAACACTGCACTGATAACACTTTCATCAAGTCTAAGTCCTTACACTAATGATGGAAACTTTACATTCTCATGACATAGGCCAGTCTCCTCATAGGACCACCAGGATTGACTTCACACGGTGCCATCAATCTCGGTGAGTTAATGGGCTGAGCTGACCCATTGCCAATATTGAAGCTCTTCATCCTGCATGAGTTGACTGTTTTGACCGGAGCCTCTTGTGCAGCTTCATAACTATCCAGCAATAATCTCCTTTCTTTACATCACCAGAGTGTATGAATCTCTCACAGCAAAAAACGATCATGCACGTAAAGAGAGGCTCACCACGGTCAAATTAAGGATGATCAATTTAATTGACTTTAGAGTTAAAATAGAGAAGTTGCTGACCACAATTCTTTTTCAGTCCAAAGCCTCGGCTGATGCCGACAACTTTATTTTCACCTACACGGTACAGTAAATCCATTCCACTTCACACGCGTTTACGTAACGCGTGTGGTCTGATAATCCTGAATTATTAAAATGTAAGAACTCTGTCACAGCGGTGGCGGTGGCTAGCAGCCATAAGAGGATTGTGAAGACCGCACTCATCTCTGCCGCGGGCGGAAGTGGCGTAAGGCCCTGCCACGATCGTAGTGCCCGAAGTCAACGAGATCTCAGCCAGCGAGACGTCGCACGTGGAGGACCGTCGCAGGCGAGGTTGGGGTCACTCCCCGAGTGCTCGCGCGGGCCCCACAGGGCAGCAAGATGCGTCGCTCTCTCGGCGCGCACCTCCACGCCACGGACACCAAGACGAAGATTCCCCGCGTAGCCTGACCAGAGCTTCGGGACGAGTGCCGCTCGTGAGCCACCCACGGATGTTACACCTGGTACTAATTTGTCCTCAAGTCGACCGAGGAGAGGCGCAGGACCAGTTAAGATATTCCTCACTGTTGTTGACCGTGAGCCGGAATCGAACTCGGGTTGCCAGGTTCACAGTGCACCACACGAACCGCTGTATGACCGCTCCCCATACGAAACTCAACATGCAGACACACGCGTGCGTGTGTGCGTTAGAGCATTCCAATGCATGAGCGGGCACTGCATTGGCGTCTTACGACTGCGCAAGTGGGGTCATGGATCCTCAGTAGCGTTATCAGCCACCATCAATCTACTGCTGGATGGAGGCCTCCACAAGCCATGAGCGCCTCACATAATCTTGTGTTCCAACATTGAATCAGTAATTTTCCACGATGAATATACTGTTTTTGGCTTAAGCAGCCGGTACGAAGGTTTACCCAGCTTGGCCGGAAGCTCCCCAATGGTGAGGCTATTTGACCACAATTTTGTAGCAAAATGCTCTTCCTGATGAAAACATCCTTCAGCGAGGGGGGCTTCAGATAACAATTTGTATGGAACCTCCCTCCAGACGTGTTCATCAAGCGAGACCCGAGAAGGAGTATTAGACCCAAGATATTTCCACAAAGGAAGGTCCTAGCATACACACTAGACTTTGGCAAACATAGTTCTGGGGTTCACATAGTTTTGGGGTTCACTTTAAAAATAAACTCCTCAAGCATGATAAGGATATGAGCTACAGGAGGCCACGATTTACATGAAACAATAACAATAATCCACTGCTTCAGGATTCAGGTCTATTTTGCAGACTCAGAAGAACGCTCAAAGACCAGAATGAATCTCTAAGGGACTAGGGGGTGAATCGTTTACATGAGTAACCAGCGTCGCCAAAATCTGAATATAAAGTGATGAAGGAAACAGCGTTCGGTACAAAAGTAAAAAATCTCCCCACACGGCGTCAGCTGCGCAGTTGTTTTGACCATACTTCAGCATGTTGGTCAGTTTCGCTAAAGGAACATCCCAGCAACAGATATTTATCGCGACTGACGCTAATGGTTCTGAATCGAACCTAGATCACACACCGGTGGCACAGCTCGGCACACTGACCACTGCACCACGGCAGTGTAGTTAACACTGGCCAGCTGTAGGCTAGCTGCTGGACCTGACAAGTCGTAAACAGCCGGAAGGAGAGACACGAAGTGCCAATCATGCCAGTCAGCACACACGTCTCACAACTCTGAGGTCTCGAGTTTACATTCCTTCCCTGGGAGGCATGGGGCCAGCGCACTGGTGAGAAGCACACATCACAGCATGCAGAGACCGGGTTAGATTCCCAACTCGGGTGCGGTTCTATGTGGAGTTTGTATGTTCTCCCCTATTCTGCATGGGTTTCCTTCAGCTTGTCCGATAGCTGAAAAATTACCAGCTAATTACTCAATTGGGTTTGCACAGAGCAACAGCGCCCTCTGCTGCAGACTTGGCAGGATCCCCCTCAAAACATTTCGAGACGCAGTGAGACTTTTCTGGGTGAACAAGCATAATCGAAATCAATAGTAACAAAAACAACTGAGGTAGCAATCTTAAATTCCGTACTGGCAGTCATCTTAACCCATCATCTCTCGGTGGTGAATAAACCGTTTAATCACCACCATGCGGGAAGTTTGCAGCACTAGCTCAATGATGCGACTGAGCTCTGTCAGGAGAACGTGGAACACGAGTCGGTGGCTGGGGGCCGCAGCTAGAGAGACAGCGCTCGCCGGCCAGCCACGACGAGCGGCGCGACGCCGCTACTTTGCCGCAGAGTGTTCGCCCTGGGCTCGGCCCGCATTGGTCCAGGAGCCACATGCCTCCCGGAGGAACTGCGAGCGGAGTTTGTACGAGCTCAAGGTGTTTGCGTTCCTCAGCACACAGCTCAGCACCGCTCCACTTTAGCGCAGCGCCATCCTCGCTCACTGGCGCGCTCGCAGTCACCTTCCCGCATTCCTGCATCGCACCTTTTTTTTTGTGTTTTATGCCAGCAAAGCGTTTTTTCAGACAAAGAGAAAAAAAAATTAAATCTGGAAAAAACCAGCTCGACCAGGCGCAAATGCTTCGTCATCAGTTAGCGCTCAATCGCAGCAGTGCCCACACTGCCTTGCTGGCACCACGCCATCCCGGCGGCTCGCGGTGTCTGCACAATACGAAATGTGCAGCGGTACACGCAGCGTGTACACAGATAGCGAGCACACGGTCCGCACACTCACAGTAATCACACGTGCACGTGTTGTGCGCACAGTCCACAAACACGCGCGCATGCACAAGGCATGCACACATCATACGTATAGTGTCCAAAACTGCACACAAAGTGTACACCATGGTAGTGTCCACACACAGTGACCACGCGTGATACCCACACGGCGTGTGCGCGTGATTCCCTCCGTGCACACCACAGTACGCACAACGTGCTGTTCATGCAGTTTTTGCGTGGTTCAGAGACGGAGCACATGCACCGTGGAGCCTCAACAGACCGTTGGGCCAGCATGGTAAGTGAGTACAACCTCTGCAGGCTGCCACTGCACGCATGAGGCTGGGTGGTCGACAACACTCCTGGCTGCCTTTGTCACTTCACTCTCAACACGGCCATCGTAAAAGGAGCCATGAAAACCTGCATCATCATAACACATGACGGAAAATGTTGGCGTTGGCTAACCATGTGGGTGCCTTCGTCCTCAGCAAATCTCCGTGGTTTATTCGTACCTCTGAGACGTTCTGTAAACAAATACAATTCGATATTGAACGAATACAGCGTTACGCGTAATAAATAGTAACATTGCTGTAACAGAAATGACTGTCAAGTGCTGCTCGCGAACACCTATAAAAGCCAGCAGGGCACAAGGAAGTGGGTGGCCTTGCACTATGCCCGGCTGTCCGTCTCCTTAGTGCTGATATTTACACGCTTATTTATTGTCTGAGTTGACCTAGGAGAGGCCCAGTACCGTTCATAAAATCATCACCAGTGTTGGCCCGTGAACCGGAATCGAACTCGGGTTGTCGGGTTTGTAGCGCGCCGCACTGTGGGAGATC
>JAZEWT010000028.1:5270350-5286955 GCA_036362905.1 Mordacia mordax
TCATCACCAGTGTTGGCCCGTGAACCGGAATCGAACTCGGGTTGTCGGGTTTGTAGCACGCCGCACTGTGGGGGTCCATCCGTCCGTCCCATTCCATTTGTCTCGTGCTCCTCGCATCTGTCCATGAGCTGTGAGCAAGCGGTGCGTATTGCGTGAAGATATTCGGCCTTTGCTTTGTGTCCGTCTCCGGCGCGCGACGAGCAGTGACAGACGGTGACACGACGAACGCGAAGGGCCGCGCTTCAATGAAATTAGAATCAACAGCAAGCCACGCGCACACCGTTACGGGCTGCGGGAAACAAACGGATTTAAAGAATGGCTCCGATTCCCACGAATCCTCGCACACGAGCCCGGCCCATAGCGCGACACCGCAGCCAATAATGTGTGGGCGCCCACTGTGGCTGCCCATTAAAGCTACGGCGACCCCCCGGGGCCGAGGGACGTCGACCCCCCATGACCCGCACGGTGTGGGAAGTCCCCTCATCCATCGGTAGATAGAGCAATGCGCCGCGCACGCACACGCGCAATTTACAAATGGCACGCAGTCTGCTCCAGACAATCTCTCCTGCACGAGAGGTGAGACATTACCCGGTAAGTACCGTCTAACTGTATGCGCGNNNCCCCCCCCTTTTGTTTCCCCGCCAGCGGTGGCTAAAAATAATAATCACCACGGCACGGGTGATTTTTTCACAAGTTAATTCTGACAGCGACGCGTCGCGTGCCTGTTTGTTTCAGGCTATAAAGCGCAGGAGAGGCACGCACGCCCAGCCCATCAGCCCTTGCCTCGTTTCATCAGCTTATCATTCACCATCTAATGAGCGCGCGCTCCCTTAATTCCAAAGCCATCAATTAAAGCGAGCTGCCCGCGCCTCGAGACCGCAGAGCCTCCTCCTCCTCCCGCCACACGTCGCTGCCAGCGGCGGTGCTCTGAGCCGTCAAAAGCCACAACGTGCTACTGCACTGTCCCCCCGCACCGTCTCCTCGCCGTTACCGCCGTTACCTCCGCAGCGCGCTAACGAGCGCCTGTTGACCGAATGGGCCCGTTGCACCTCTCATCCAATTAAGCGACGAGCCCCTCATTTGGCCGGAGATTTAGAAGAGGCACGTGGATCACGTCGCCAGAATTGCTGAATTCGCCGTTCTTATTGGCGAAAACACTTATTATACGGCTTAATCACGCTAAGTGCATTTTGTTGCAGCAATCTCTAATTCCAGCAAGCTTACAGTGCTGGGCACGAGAGCCGCGGAGATGCATTATCGCTCACGGCTCGGGCTGCCTGGGCGCTCCGCCGCACGCGCCAACGGACACGGCTCTACGAACGGCCCCGCTGCATGTGTGTTGGCGAGTGTGTGTGTGTTAGCGTGCACGTTTGCTGGCGTGTGTTTGTTAGCAGTTTAGTATGTTAACGTGCACACGTTCCCGTGTCCGATTGCGCGAGTGTATTGTTGTTAGTGCACGCGTTCGCGTGTGGCTGCGTGTACATGCGAGAATGCAGCCAGTGATGGCGCGTTGGTTAGCACGACGCTGCACTACGAACCTCGTCATCTGGGATCGATTCCAGGCCGACGCCAACGTCGGTGGCAAGTGAAATCTGAACTCAGTTCTGGGATTCGTCTGGGTTGACTCGGCCTAAAATTGGTTAACGTTGTGGTGTGCTAACATTGGCCTCGGGACTATAAATTCAGTCGTGCAGAAGTGGTCACAAAACATGCATGACGTGTTGGATAATTATTTAAAATGTTTACAAATTAGATGCAAATCATATAAACAGATGTCACATGCAGACAAAAGGTACAAACAAGGCCTACAGCGCAAATGGAATAACGGACATAAAATACAAACGATACGCTAAATCGAGACCAAAAGACAATTGATTCCTAGATTGACATGTGACCTTGCATTGATGCAATTTCATTACATTTATGAGTTGATTAATAATTGGATGATTATTACTTTAGTCAAAATAATGCATGTACAGTTCACTTGGTGCTCCTGCCAGCCACAGGATTTCCAAAAGAAGATGTGTATAAATACTTTGAGAGGGTTTTCTAAATAGGGTTACATAGAACTCTTTATTGTTGTTGAGATTCTTTGTAAACTGCAATCCTATTCCGAAGTCCAGCACTAAAAATTACATGATAAAAATCTCATCTGCCGCCCCATATCAGCACTCGGCGATCTACGCGTGAGATAAAGAGACAGGCACTGGTCAATATGCACAAACATGCAAGCATCCGGGGTGGCATTGGTCTTATTGTCAAGTCAAGCACCTTAGAAACCGCCGACACACATGAGGTGTGCAACGGAACGGAAACCGGTTGAAGTTTGTATCACACAGCACGGCAGGGCGAGAGAGGTGTGGCAACATCTAGGTCTCGCAAAAACAAGGTCCTGCCCTAGGGGGTTTGGTTCCCACTTCGGGCATCTGTGTGTGTGAAGTTTGTGTCTTCTCCCTTGTTCTGCGTGGGTTGCCTCTGGTTTCTCCAAACAAACAAAAAAAACCTCACCAATTCATTGGCCATTAACATAATCATATATAGGACACAATGTCTGGCAAATGTTGTCGCTTGCTAACCACGTAACTGCATTAAAAATATGTTACTGTTGTTGATATGCCGTTCATATGTCGTTGTTGTTGCCGACATGCCGTTTTCTCCACAGCTCTGTGGGCAGCGCTTTGTGACCCTCGGGTAAAAAGCGCTGTCGAAGTGCAATTATTATTATAATTTCCCCCCCCCTCTCTATGGTTTCTTCGCACCTTTGAGTCACTCTCTTCGCGTGAATATAATCGACATTTGTATGAATACTGCGCCACGTATAATAAATTGTAAGTTTACATATTCACGTATGGATGCCATGCGTCACACGCCACATCTACCTCCCTCTCCGTGCAAACCACGGGGCGGTGGTTGCGCCATTCAGGCACCTGAGGCTACGACGCCAAATCCCACATTCCTCGAGCAGGGCCCAGCCCATCCAGGGGACGACAATGCCTCCAACGTGGGAGGCAGGAACGCTCGACATGGCTATCCAAAAAGAGCAGCTCCATCAATACGACAAAACAACTGATAAAAGTATCACGCAAATGAGGATAAACACGTCAGACCCTTGTCACTCCAGCACTGGATGTGGGTCTCCCACATGTGTGTCGGCCATAGCCAGTTGTGTGCGATGGCTGGGAATCGCAGGGTTTATAGCAGTGCGCTAATCACGACGCCAACACTCCTCCACTCGGTATATACCCAGTGACCCATAACGAACATGCTGGCCGAGTCACCTCCATCACCGCCGGGGGGGGCGGGGGCGGGCAGTGGGGTGCAGACCTTCGAGAGAGCTTCTTTTGCCTGAACGCACGGCCATAAAATGAGCTTCTTTTTCCCACAGCGCAAGGACTTTACACCAACAAGATGTAGGATATGTAATTAATGGTCCAACAGAAAAAGAATAAAGAAAAAATACATGAAAGTAAAACTAAGGGCTGGTGATAATAACTGCTGAACGCGAGCGTTGTGCGCTACGTCTCTCCCACGTGCTCCACAAACATCGCTAATTACGGGATGCACGACGGTGCGCAGCGGGAAGCTGCGGGAAGCAGGCAGGGGCATGCCGTAACTGACACGCCACTACCGTGGCGCGTGCACTCCGCGCCACGTACGTGTACTCCTTGCCCTCGGGGCACGGGAATGTTTACAAACCGCGGGCCAGTGATTCGCTCGCCGGCACGTGGGCCCCTCCGATGCGGCGCTCACCGGTTCGTTCCGCCCGCGCAGGCGGCGAGGCGGCGTTCGAAAATTCCTGAAAGGTGACCTCGCAGTCTTCGTGAAGTGCAGGTCATTTCCGAGCTCCGCTCCACACCTCTAATCTCGCATCGAGTCAAAAACGATTTTTAACTCTCCGCCTTCAACTAAGAAACACTCAATAATTAATTGGCCAATAACATTAGAAAATACACAGGACACGGTATCTGGCGGGTTGGCAGCGGCTGACCGTATGGCTGCCTCTCCCCTACTTCTCTTTCCTTCAGGGAGTTGGGAATCGCTGGGTGAAAGGCACGACTATACAGATGTAATAAATCATTATTAATTTTTATTAAAATACTTATCATGCGGTGAAACGGTGACCTAACATAGTCCGTGGGAGAGCAGATATGGACCGTTATATGGGAGAGTTCCTCGAACCGGAGCGCGCTACTTCCCGCAATAAAACAGCACGTTCTTTACGCTGTCCACCTCACTTACGGCGCTTCTCTTTCACTCTCACTTCCTCCCCGACGCCGTAAATCTCTCTTCACGGCTACTCTCCTCCTCCATACCTCTCCATCGCGTCTCTCTCCGGAGCTCTCGCCCCCATGTCCATGCCGCCCCCCTTCCCGTCCCGACGCTCCGCTCACCTCTCCCACCGCCGTGACCCGACGCTCGCTAACGATGGCTCCAGAGCGAGCGTGCCATTTCCGAGCGCCGGGCCGAGCGTGGAGCGGGAAGGAGTGACACGGGAGGGGCGCGAGCACAGTACGGAGGCGCGCGGAGTATCCGAGCAAGTGACGCGGGGCTACAGCTCTCTCATTCGTTTATCTCTGTCACACGGCTAAAAATATCACTCACTGTTTGGCCGATAACATCTTAATATATAGAGGACAGCGCATCTGGAAAATGTTTGCGCCAGCTTGCCGGGTGCGTGCCTTAATAAAATAAATATTTGCCTTTCACCCAAAGGTAACAAGGCACTGTATAATCCTAAGATTTAATAAACCAAAGAGCCTGATAAATACAGCAGGCAAGCTGATCAACGGTAAAAACACACAATTTATTCTTACATTAAATTAAATAAAAACCCAACTAAAAAACCATGGTGGTCCTTTGCACCCCTGAGTTTGTCCATCTCCTTCTTCGGGAGTGAATGCATACTGCGGAGCATTATCAATGGTAAACATTTTATTATTATCTCATGACCTCACCAACCAGCACCTCGCATATGCACGTATGCATCTTACCACGAATTATGCCACCACCGGCACACGTTGGCCTACTCGTTTCAGATAACACCAGGGAAGCTTTAACATCTAACATCCACTGTGAAGGAGATGACACACGGTTTGAAATTGTTACGATTACCACAGTAATATTAATAAATACAATTCCGAACACGCACATATTCACAGAGATTCAAAGAGAGAATGATTCAGAGGTGGGGGGGGGGGCAGTCAATCCACGGGGTTAGGCGGCACCAACCAGCCAAGCTTTGCATCCTATACATTGTGAAGTTATCAGGCAATTAATTAATGAGTGTACTTTAGCTGGGGGAGAAAACCGGAGACTATGGAGGAAACCCACAGAGAATAGGGGAGGAAATACACAAACTCCACACAGAAAGGTGCCCAAGGTGGGAATCGATCTGCCTCGGGCAGGACTTTCCTTGGGACCAGCTGTTATCCCTGCACCACTGCCGTCAACGTAAAAACTAGGCTGGCCTATTGGATTCAAACCGTGAACCTCTGCAACAAGACGGCACTACTATGTGGAGTCACATCGTGGCTCCAGCCTGATGCTACTACAGCAAGGGTGGTGAGAGGACGCAAAGGAGGCTGGGCCGTGATGAGCAGGTGCTAAGCTGACGCCCCTGAAAGCTACGGAGTTTCAGACGCACGTTCGACAACCAACGGCACCAGTCACAAGCGTGTCATGCGCTCAACCACGGTTGGATATCCACACATTCACACATTCAATTGGCTACCGAGCTTCAAGGGCGATCAAACGCAGCATTACTCGCATCGGTGCACCACGCACGCATGCCGACCGACGTGCTGCGGTGGCACTGTCACTCGGGCCGTCATCTATCGCGCGCTCGAACCGTCCATCTTATCTATCACGGCACAATCGCCCGCACGGCTACCAGGACAGCGGAATCAACGCGGTATTGCTATCTATGCATAGTAGAACGAGCGTTGGTGTGTAATGTCTGCACTGAGGTTACAGACGGATTCTTCAGGAACTCAAATTTAATATGTACAACAAAAGGCTTTTCTTAACGTCACTTTAGCTTTACAGCCCAGTTATCGATTTGTCTTCTAAACTCTAATACTGTTTCAGTGCTATATTCCGACTTTTGCACTAGCAGCATCAACCATCTTAAGCTCTCTTCTGCCTTTATCCTTGAATAAATCCGGGTCAAAGCAGTCACGTCAGGAGACTATATAATCAAAAAGAAACGTCAAAAAAACGCGGTACATGCTTGGTGCAAGATCGCCCTAGGATGGGCACTCTGCTAGTATACAGACAGCACATGCATTGCAAGCGAAATAATATTCACTGATTGATGCAGGTATCACGGAGCCGTTCCCTTGCATCACCGTCTTGTGATGCAAAAATGCATCCGGCGCCGGCACGCGAGCAGAATTCATCGCTCCATCTCTGCAGTAGAAGGCCCCTTGGCCGAGTCCCCCTCCTTTGGCCACCATTCTATCATAAGTCTCCACCACCGGCTGCATTATTTTTGGTTGTAATGCACCCTGCTTAGGTTAAAACCCTTTTCTTAATGGTCAACACGATGCTGCCCCGTCTGGTCTATGTATTCTGCCATTGTCTGTAATCCCAAGCGTTCACGTCTGTGAACACTTTTCAATCAGTGAATATAACCTGCATTGGGTTATAGGCCTTTCTCTCTCATATGGCCCCCAGGCTGCAGGATTCACTTCCACAGAAGATCTGCTCTGCCGAGACTATCGGCTCATTCCGATCTCGCCTCGAGGCTTTTAGGACTTTCTCAGTTAGGGTTTTATCGTTTTTTTTTTAATTTAATCACTAGTTACGCGGTTTACCATCTTGTTTACTAGCTTGCATGCTGTTTTTTTTTCCAATCTTGCACATCGCTTGTGACCTTTTCGTGAAAGGCTCTATAAAAATGTAAATTACCATTATTATTAAATGAGAAACACACACATTGACAAAGTCAATGCCCTCACACATATACGCTTGCTACCCATTTTTATATTGCGTAAGCGAGATCTGGCCGGTCAGCTGTGCAAGCACTGGTTCCTCCACCGCGGACGAGCCAGTGGTGGTGATGCGTCAAGAAAACTTTGCTCCCCTGGTCGCTGGGCGAGGTTCTGGAATCAAACTCTGGGTTTTACAGCACAGCCAGCTCAGTGTGGCCACAGGACGAGACTGGCTCCCAGGGCCATACAGCCTCGATGCTTACACACAATACGTGGCTACTCCTCACCTCTCTTAAGACTTCAATCAGCGTGGAAAAGGAGGCCTAATACCCTCCAGAGCCGCCATTCTCAATCGGTGAATCGTGGCTGATCAGTGGGCTGCGGGCACCACCTAGTGCTCCGTGGAGACCATGCCCAAGTGGGCAAAGTAGGCTTTGAGGTGAAAAAAAAAATTGAGAACCCCTGCTCTATCGAGCCTGCTGAAAGCTCTCTCGCACCGTGACCGCATCGTTAGAACCAAGCCAGAGCCCAGACAGAAGGCTTGCCCCATACCCACACTACGGTTTCCACCGATAGTTAATAGGGAACCGATATTGCCGCTCTAGTAGGCAGCCTCCGTCCTGAGGTTACGCTCGGTCACAAAATCAGGCTATGGGCGGCGTAATCTACGCACGCTGCAAATAAAGCGCATTTCTCGCGGCTTTACGGGCGCAATATATGGGTACCTCTCAATTATTACAGTCGCGTAAATCAGCCGGCACAGTTATTACCTCTTACTTTAGACGTCGATGTAACTGATGAACAGAGAGCTTCATCTCGTCCCAAAGCCGGAAGGTGCTTTCAAAGAACCACACAATCTGTGGAAGTCGAGCTGTCCCCTCTGTGTTTTCCTCCGTTCTCCACGCGGCCGTGTCACTGTCGCGCCTTCTCCATTGAGCGATTATAAAAACAGCTGCTCTCTGTAAGCGTCTCCAGGCGGGATTGTGTCTGGCCAGTGATTGAGACAGGAGCCTCCACCTGGCTACAAGATGGGACCCTGATGAAGGCATAGTCGGCCGGACGGGGTGGGCATGGTGGCATTCCAGAGTAAGGGAAGCTGTCCATTCTGCTCCGGGGATAATGATTCCCTCCCATTATCTTGTGTCCCCAGTGCATACAAACATCGCTCAATTCAATCGGTGTCTGCTACTGTCTATCGCAAAAAACATGACAGCGGTGTCTGTTGCTGGTTCTTTGGTGTGTTGGGCCACTTTACCCTGTGCTTTGCAAACAGTGTAATAAAAAAGCGATACTGGTGAAACTAACGTGGAACGCCAGCAGCAGCTCACAACACGTGGGGTGCGAACCCCCCTTGGCCTTTTAGGTGGGGGGTCAGGCTGTTGTATGGATAATATGCGGCAGATATTTACAACGTGCAGAGAACTCGTGCTACGTCTAAAGCCGGGCGGGTACGCTCCGGCATGACGCGAGCGTGATGCTCGCTCGATCACGATCACGCGCGCCGCGGCGGCACTGCCGCCGACGCCCACCGGTGATATCACTCTCGCTTACTTAATGAAGTCGACAACCTTGACCTCACACGACAGCGGCAAGCCTGACAGCACGTTGCGTGCGGGCATTCTTACTCTGTTAAATAACAAATCCTCAAACGCAACTCAGGCCCGGGCCAGACACGCACAGCAGCCCCGTTGTTTAGGCTACAATACGAAAGTAATTTTTTTTCGGATCGAGTTTTCCTTTAAATGCGCGCTGCCACCCGCACGCACAACCTTCCGCCGGAGCACGCGCTCCATCCCACTCGCGGCGCAAAGCCCGGATTACGGTGATCCACCAACCCCCTGCCTCAGCACAGCGCCCGGGAAGCGGCCGTGATTGGAGAACGACGGACGCTGCCAACGAGTGCGCCAATCTGCCCACGCAGCCGAGCACAGAGACGGGCAGTGACAGCACGCATAAATAAATGAAGACGCACCAGATAAATAAGCATCAATTTCCCTGCCGAAAGTCGGCATTAGGCTCGCTAAGATTTCCAGCTGAGTAAACACCCTTGTCCCCCGGACTGGACATGCAGTATCCACTCATTAAAGCAAGTATCGATTGCCCCTGTCCAATTCAGTAAGTGTGTTCATCGATTTTGCTTTGTCGTTCTCCCCGCCCGCCCTTCCCCGTTGAGACTTGCTTGCTGCACAGATTTTCATGGTGCGGGCGGGCTTGGACAGCAGGGCCACGCAGCAACGTGGAGGCCTTCCTCCCCTCGTGCCCCCCCCCTCCTCCTCCTCGCACCTCCCGATACAATGAACCTCGCTCACATTTGCACTTAACTGTGTAAAAAAAAAAACGCATTTATCCGCATCCCACTGTCAAGCCGCATTCATTGAAATCATACCTTATACCAAGCGCCGTTTACGCGCTCACCGTAATATAGCATTTGGATAGGTGCGCGCGTCAACACACTACGGGCACAGCACGCATATGCCACCGATACACCGGACCATACCACGGAAACGTAGACTTTCCATTGCTGGTTATCAAAGGAGGTGTATGATGCTCTGTGGTTATTTTAACTGCAAGGTACAGAAGTACAATGAGCAGTTCATAACCGGAAGTTCACGATCTCACATCCTGTTTGGGGGTTAGGTTTAACTAAGCCCATCACCCTGACAGAGTAGATAAAATGACTGTCGACTTTGACAGGTCAATAGTAGCTGTATTTTGGAGCGACCTATCCTACCATAGAAATGTGGAATTTCCACCACAGGTTTTGGGCTAGAGTGCAATATTAAAGTTTCACCCCCGGATATGACTGAGGCAGTATGCGCTAAGAGAAGTGCCACTCACTTGCAACTTAATCTTTAATCATAATTTAATATTACAATATATAACGCGTGGCTCAGTATTCGATCAATGTCAACAGTACCCGTTATAAGACAGACTGACTCGGAGGCACAAGGAAACAATAGAGAGGTGGGGAGGCGCAAGTCAGCTAAGCAGTTAGCCGGCGCAAACATCTGCCACATGTTATGACGTCATCGGCAAAATGAGTATTTCTTAGATGTGGGTGGAAACCTAAAAACACGGAGAAACCCCACACAGAACAGGAGAAGACATCCTGGGTTTAACCAGGTTGGATTGAGTGAGGAGTTCACAAATTCTTGAAAGATCTGAACCAAGTCCCATTTGTGAGCTCCTCCAGAAGGCGAGGCTGAGGTGGCTGGGTCAAGTGGCCCGCATGCCCAGCCACCGCATGCTCCAAGTTACTGTTTGGCCAGATAGAGGGGGCTAAATGGGCGAGGCGTGGGCTCGAGAAGAGATGGAGTGATGTGGCACAGGAGGACCTGGCGCTGAGTGGACTTGTTGACGACTGGTACTAGCGGTGTCAAGCTCGACCTCTGTGGAGATCGTAAAGGATGCTATGGGGCAGTTGGAGGGCAGGCGCCCTCCAACAACAATGGAGGGTGGAGGAGCGCCGCTCACAATGAGCAGAGCGTCGGGTGGCTAAAACACAGCAAGTTGGCCAGTAGGGAGCAGAAGTGGTGCATCTGCCAGTCATCTCGGTCAGGTAACCCTTAACACCTGGGTCTGTCCCGTGACCTCCTATCAGAGAGCCTTCGACACCTCACGTGGCTTCAATGTGCATTTGTCTTGGCACAGCCACCGTGGTGACGTCACCACCACTTAGTGACGAATGGCGGTTGTTGTTGTACAGACATCCATTTATGGCATCATATATGGATACCACATGATTAGAAGGATGCCCTGGTTGTCCCCCTTTGCAAGAAGGAGGATCGCACCAAGTGTAATAACTACAGGGGCATCTTCCTCCTCAATGTGCTAACAAAGATCCTGGCAAGGATTATTCAACATCACTTCGCCAGGTTTGCCGAGGAGAGGCTTGCAGAACGCCAATGTGGTTTCATGCCTGTGCAGCCCTGCACAGACACCATATCTTATACAGCAGAGATATATAGAATTTCAAAGGGACTAATACCTCTATGTTATGGACCTGGTTAGAGCCTATGATACCATCAATATTCCAGGGCTCTGTGCTATTCTTCATGCAATCACGGTCCCTAAATCTCTACGGACAATCATTAAGGAACGTCATAGTACTGCACAAGCCCAGGTAGAGCTGCATGGCCAGGAGTCAATTCTTCTCTGTCCAATTTGGATTGTGGCAAGGTTGTCCGCTAACTCCTACATTAATTAACATTGTCTTCATTCACGTCGTACAAAAAGCTTTCCATGACTGTACTAGTGGAATCTCCATTTCGTACAGGTACATTGGGAGACTGATTGATGCCCAGGTGAAGTAAAGGTATGGCTCCCTGTTGGTCGGCCATGTAATGTATGCTGCTGATGATCTGGCAATTGCTGCTTGCTCTGAGGAGGAGTTGGAGAGTCTGCTGTTGAACTTGGAATGCACGACTAAAAGTTTGGAGACTTACCTTCAGCCCTACCAAGACTAGGCACCTGCCTGCATCGTCTGTGCCACGAAGCACTCAGCTCAGCTCGACAGCTGCGACGGTTATGGAGAGAGTTGAGACATTTCCATACCGGGACGGTGTGCTTATGACCAATTCCGGTCTGCAGCAGAGGTCTCACTGCGAATAAGTCGAGCAACATTATCCTTTCATCAGCTGCGTAAGCCTGCATTGTAAGTTGTCTAAGCCTGTTCCTCAAGTAGAAGTTCCAAGTCTTCCCAGCAACAGTGATTCCCTCACTTCTATATAGCTGTGCAATGTTGAACCATCTGAAGAACATCTGCACCAGCTTTAAACTTTCGAGCTGGCCTGCCTATGATCCATCCCGGGTTTAACCAGACTGGATTGTGTGAGGATCTTACAAACTTTTGAAAGATTAGGACGTGTTCTCATCAGTGAGCTTCTCCACCAAGCAAAGCTGAGTTGAATGGGTCATGTAGCCAGCATGCCGCACGACCGGATGCCCAAGCAACTTCTGTTTGGTCAGAGGAGGCTAAATGGGTGCAGCATGGGCTGAAGAAGATATGGACTGATATGATGCAGAAGGATTTGAAGCTGATATGATGCAGAAGGATTTGAAGCTGATCGGACTTGCCGATGACTGGTACCAGCAGTGTCAAAATCGACCTCTGTGAAGGAGGTTAGTAAAGGGCAAAACTGGGCAGTCACCCTCCAACAACAACATCCGGCAGAGGAACATACTCACAACAACGAGCAGAGCACCAGCCAGTTAAAACTCAATGAGATGGCACGGTAGGGAACAAAGACGGTACCTCGATCAGTCACTTCAGTCAGCCTATGGCACCAACGTTAGCCCCATGATCTATCACTTCACATGATCTCAAAGTGCATCTGGCCTGGCACAGTTGCTGTGGGGTCATCACCGCCGCCACTCTGCGGCGATCTAACCGCCTGGGATGACAGTGCCTGTACGTACAGCACGGAACAGTGCCCTCTATTGAGATCGTGGCCTCTTCCAGGCCCTTCCTAAACGTGTAACAGATATTGACGCATTAACAAAACCCACTCACTATTTGACCAATAACACCTTACTATAGAGCGCACAGTGTCTGATCAATGTCGGCGCCAGTTTTCCATGTGGCTGCCTTCCCGCTGTTGCACCTCTCTGCGGTTCCTCACACCTCTCAATCATTCGAGTGAATAAATACTGCACGTTATAATTGGTCATTTGTTACATTGTTGGACAATGTGTTATCGTTACGAGGTTTAAATTAGTTAACCACAAGTAATAGCTCATTAGTGGGGGATCCAAGTGGATAGCTATGGGCAGCAGCTATTACCCGTGGCCCCATTTTGACCCCCTTAATTGGAATTCTGTTGATATCTACCCAATAAAACATATCACATGTTTTCATTACTGTTCTTATTATTAAAGAAGGGGACTCTATACGAAGTGCTCAACATTTTCTGAACATTCCCCCAAACTAGACACATTCCTGGATCCCCCTTCTGATGGTGTCTGCCAAGGAGTGGTCATTACAGCTATACCACTCTCTGATAATGCCCCTGGGCCAGAATCCCACTAAAGGTCACACAAAAACTTTAGGATTTAAGTAAGAATGGTCCCTTAAGTGGCTAATTTGTCAAGTGTCCTTTCCCTCTAGGGGGTGGACATTCCACTGAATGAGACGTATGCCTCATCTCACAGAATGCCCAGCGCTTACATCTCAAGCCTCGAATAACTCGGCACAATTAAGGTAGAAGTGGTAGAGACAGTGGGGAAAGGCGAGCCTTGATTTGGTTTTATTTTTATTGCCCTGCCAGAGCAAATGAGGTTATGGGATACACAAATGGTGACCCGGTAGCTCGGGGATGAGTGTATGCGTGAGTAGGGAGCTGACAGGATGAGGATTTCCGTATAAACCGGGCTCAAGCACAGCGGAGGGAGACGATAGAGCCTCAGCCACATCGCCAATAAACGTAGAATAACATCCTAGGCAAGATTCGGATTCACACCTAATTTGAAAGTGGGCCAGCTCTGACGATTTATCAGATAACTACATGGCCACTTTTTCCCCATCACATGGCTATAGAATAAAATCTAGCCACCATGCAAAAGACATGTGAATGGAGGATATCATGCAAAAGGATGCGTAGCGTGTGGCTGCATTGGCATCGGCAGATTTATAAATGAAAACACTGCCCTCTGATGAGCAAACCGATGATAAACAGCCATTTCTCGGAAGAAATATACTGGCCTGATTCGGTACCCATAGAAAATACTGCTCACAATATTACCTTTTCGTAGAAATAACTGTGAATGGTGGAGGTATGCCACATGTAGGTGCCTAGCCAACACAGGGAAGCAGTTAATACACCTCCAGCTATGGGGCACATTCATCTGCATCTGGAAACAAATACACTGCTGAATGAAAGCATTCTAACACCACGCTGGTCAGAGTGGTTACCTGCTCAGTGACAATGCTGCTCAGTGGAGATCGGTGAAGGAGAGGGATCCTGGACCAATTCAAATGGTACTCAGCGCCAATACTGCCATGGCCACAACATCAACTCAAGTTGCTGGGTTCATGGCACAGCATCCACCCCAGTGGGAGGTTATCACTCACCAATACGTAAACATCTATCCACACAGCGATGGGGCTGTCACAAAAGCGAAGCAATAGTCACATAAAGCTGTCATAGTTTGTAATTCTAAGTCTCCCAGGAGTGCGATCCGCTGTTTTCAAATTTCTCCGCCAACACTTCGGGCGGCTAGGTACAACTGCCTTCGGGTCAAGGAGGTCACGGTTCAAACCCGGCACCGGTCCCCTGACAGTGCTCCCAAAGAACATCGCAGACACACATTATTTGCTGGCTCGCAAGGCCGCACACAATCCAGCTACAGCGTGCGGAGCAGCCGGCCGCCGCATGCTAGATTTTAAAAGATTGCCCGGCAATTACTAAATTGTCCCTCGATAGATTCCTGCAGGGAGCCGCACCACAAAGGCATTCCGCCTCCGACCACCACACCCAGCCCCACGGTCACCCCCCTCACCCCGGGCTCGATCGTGGTGAGAACGCACAAATGGCTGTGTGGCTGACAATGGCCATGATTTATTCATATGTTTACACCGCAGAGCACACCGTGGTACAGTGCACACCACGACGGCGGCGCAGTTGAAGCAGCACAACACCGCGCGCGAGGAATAGTAGAGCCCGTTCGCTCTCACGAGTGTCCCAGCGGCGTGCCTCGGCCTGCGGCGAAAGAGTCGCCCCATCTGTAAAGTGTCGGATGACCTTAACCCGTGCGCTGGCCACGACGCGGTAGTGCCCCTGTGGGTACCAAAGACCGAGCGCAGAGCTGGGTTTTGTTTTGCGCCACATTCGCATTTTGTTTCCATTCGTTCTCTCTTCGTGGAGGGTGACGGTGTTGTTCGAGTACCTGAACCCACAATCGGAATGTTGCCATTTCATATTTCAGTTGCCAATTCAGTTACTATCCAGGTTAACCTCGCTTGATGGGTTGCCCCCCAAATGGTGGGAGTCTTCGGATAGCTATTTATCTGGAGCCTTCATCTCAGACATGCTCACCAAGGGGATCTTAGCAGGAGTTGCTGAATTCTATGAGTTCATATTTCAGTGGAGGATAAATTTAGCTCTTCATCCATTTAACTTGAGTCCCATTCTGTGGAAAGTCAGCAGTAGCTAGCCAATGGAGACATTAACCCCTACCGTAGAAATGTGGAATTTGTACCTTTGGCTCTGGGTCACTGAAAGAGCGATATTCTTCACGTCACTATACGGCTCCTCTCTTTTCCTCAAGTCGTCAAACGGAATTTTTTTCTTTTTTCTCTGCCTACTGGCATCTTTCCCGACATTTATAACCCCTCCAATACGTCCCTTATCAAGCTTCCACCTATGGGAACGTGCTCAATCCACAACTATACCACAAATTAACGTTTGAAATGTTAACTGGTGAGATCAGCCTGGTGCTGTGTGCGAGGTCTGGCGCTGATATTTTCCTGGACGAGGCGCGAGACACGGTGACAAAACGTGTTTTATTTTTGCTTTTTTTCCCTCTTATTAACGGAGCTTCAAACCGTTGCTCACTGCCACGGTACTGTTGTGCACACATGATAGCAGAGAAATAAAGTTCCATGCAAACGCACAATGAGTCACCTCCTCTCATATGCAAATTGTATTTTATGTATGCATAAAATATTTAAAAACCACGCATTGTTTGCGTTTACCTTCAATCACCTGCAGCGTGCAGAAGTGTGCATGCGCTCGCGCACATGCACACTTAAAGCGATGTTAATCATCCTGCAACTCTCGAGCAGCGCCTTTGCCTGCCTCCTTGCTCGCAAGGCTCAAGTCCTCCCTATTCACTAACCGGTGAACGTGCAGTCGCCAAGCTCTCCTCGTCTGTACAGCTATTCCTCAATAGTCCCGCGTTGGATCTTTCCTCTAAGCCACGGCACATCGCCGCCGTGATCTCACTCTTCACTGCGAGCGCGCGTGAATGCGCGGGTGCACGCACGGGCAAACGGAGGAGACTCGCCGCTTAAAAAAAAACCCACGCGCGCACGCGAGCGATCCGAAAGATACATCGGCACAATTAAAACAATTATTCAATTTGCTGAGCAGAGACCCATTCAGCGCTGCTCGTCAATAAAGTGATGAACTCAATTGTAAGCAGTCTAATGTGATTCCGGTGAGCGCACACGCGGGCTCGCTTGTTACGGAGCCAGCAAGCCCAAGACAAGCAATTAGGCTTGGGGGTTGCGATGGGTGGCAAGGAAATGGAAGGCAATCAGAACATTTCTCGGACAAGTGTTGATGCCTGCATTACATTGCGCGGTTACTGAAGGTCTCGGAGCACCGGGAAGCACGGCGGGGGTGCGTTTGAATCCGCGAGCGCGTTTCCGCTCCCAACTGCGCAGCTGCAGCGGCAAAGCCGAGAGACGAGGAAGCGACAGCGGACACACCACGGAAGACCAGACCGAGGGGATACAAACGCGGCAAGAGGAAATGCCCGTTTGTGGCGAGGTTCACGCGTGCGACAAAGTTAAAGTAGCGCGTGCAGGAACGCGACACGGGAGACAGGCAAGCTCAATGCAGCAAATCAAGCACGGATTTCACAACGTGTGCCGCGCGGTGGCCCAGTGGTTTAGCGCTGACGCCTCACAGCAAGACGGTCCCGGGTTCGAATCTCTCGGCTCGGGTGCCTT
>JAZEWT010000028.1:5308170-5318714 GCA_036362905.1 Mordacia mordax
GGCAAACCCCTTCAATTCAGATAACACCAAGGGACAACATGGGAGTGACCCTGCTGGGGCTGTGGTGCCTCAGATATTGGAAGAAGTAGTCATTCCCTGTGAGTGGCTGGATGAGTGCCGTCTGTAGAGGAAGTAAGGTGATCCAGAGCCTGAGACCAGGAAAAGTACCAAGCAGAGATGACCTCCCAAGCAAAATACTGCAGGAAGGTGGTGTCTGTCTGCAGACTGCCGTATATGCCATCATTACAATTGTGTGGAGCACGGAACGGTTTCCGTAAGCTTGGAAGGATGCCCTCGAGCTCCCCCCACCCCCGCCACCCCACATCACCACAACCCCCCCCCACTTCAAGGAAGGGGGACCACACTAATTGTAACAACTATAGGGGTATCTTCCTCCTCAGCTTGCCGGGAAGAGTCCGGGAAAGGATTATTCAACATCACCTTGCAAAGCAGACCGAAGGCTTACGGAACCTCAATGTGGTTTCAGGCAGGGGTGGTTCTGCACAGACACCATATTTCCTGTCCGGATTCTACAGCAGAGGTGTCGGGAATTCCAACAGTATCTCTGCTTTATTAACCGGGTCAAGACCTACGATACCATCAATAGGCCAGGGCTGTGGGTTGTTCTTCGTGTTTTCGGGCTCCTTGACTCTCCGCTCACAATCATTAAGGACCTCCATGAGGGTAGGCAAGCCCACATAAAGCCACGTGGTCTGGAGTCAGAGCCATTCTCTGTTCACGTTGGGGTGGGACAAGGATACTCTCTGGCTCCTACATTTTTTAACATCTTTTTTGACCAGGTAGTTTCAGAGGCTTTCCATAGATGTACCAGTGGAATTTCCATCGGATACAGGTACAATGAAAGGCTGATCGATGTATGTCGACAATCTCATAAGGTGGAGTTGGGGGCTCTACTCTTGAACCTGGAAAAATGCCACAAAAAAGGTGGAGTCTTACAGTCAGCCACACCAAAAACAAGTACCTACCTAGAAATTGTATGCCAACGAACACTCCACCTCATCAGCTCTGCGTGAGTGATGAGGTAGTTGTGGAGAGAGTGGAGAAGTTCCCATACCGAGACCGTGTTCTTTCGGCCGATTACAGTTTGGCAGCACAGATCTCACTCTGAATAAGTCAGGAGGCATAATCTTTTCATTGGCTATGTATCGCTGTATGGACGTTGCCTGGCCTGTCACTCCACATGAAACTTCGGGTCTTCTCAGCTGCAATCATGCACTCTCCTCTTTTCCTGCGTAACATCAGTGCCGATTCAAAACTTTGCAGTTGGCCTGCATTTAAACCGGTTGGATTACATGGGGAACTCTCAAATCCTTGAAAGATCTGGACACATTCCCATTGGTGAGCTCCTCCAGCAGGCGAGGTTGCAGTGGCAGTCATGTATCTGGCATGCCCAGCCACCGCATGCCTAAGCAGCCTCTGTTTGGCTGGATAGTGTGGGCTAAATGGGGATAATAATAATAATAATAATTGCATTTATGGAGCGTTTTTCATCCGAGGGTCACAAAGCGCTGGACAGAGCTGTGGTGAAAATGGCATGTCAACAACTACATGAGAATGGATAATCAGCAAGAGCAATGTTTTTTTGGAGTGTTTTTTTTACAAATCCGAGCTGTGGAGAGAACGGCATGTCAACAACAACATCAGGACAGTTCAACGAAAGTCAAATAGTAGCAATAAATTATAGGACATAAAATAAGCAATGTTAAAAAAAATAAATTCATTAACAAATAAGGAAGGAATAAATGTTCCCGAGCAGGCACAGGTCAGCAGAGAACCATCATTCTTGCACGACAACATTGAGCCACATCAACAGTCCTAGCTAAAGGGCTTGAGAGCCTTATGGATCTTGAATTCAATCCTGATAAATGGGCATGGCACGGACTACAGAAGAGATTGACTAATGTGGCACAGGAAGCCCTGAAACTGAGTCGACTTTTCAAAGACTGGTACCAGTGGTGTCAAAATGTATCTCTACTAAGGAGGGTTATGAAGGATGCTGCGGGGCAGTTGGGTAACAGTCGGCCACCAACAGCAACTCAGAACAACAAGCAGAACACCGGGCAACAAAAAAAAACCCTGAAGATAGCAGAGTAGGGAACTCAGGTAGTAAGTACATCTGCCAGTCATCTCGGTCAAGAAATTCATAACACCTGATTCTGTCCTGTGACCTGTAGGCGAGCCTTGGACACTTCACGTGGCCTCAGTGCATATGGCTTGGCACAAGCGCCGTGGTGACGTCACTGTCACTTAGTGGCGAATGGCGGTTGTTGTTGACGCATGCTGCGGCTAAGGGTGGGGGTGAATGTTGTGATTGAGAGCGGTGTTATGCTGCGTATTATAAGAATTATGTTGAGGCTTCGCGGTTAAATGTCCCGAGAGCTCGCGGTTGCAACTGGGAAGGGGTTAGGCAGACTTGTGTTTAAATGCCAGGGGCATTAGGAGGGGCACGTTGAGATTGCTTGGATGTGAGAGTGGGATATAAGTGTTGAAATCAGGGACGTTCACTCGCTCTCATTTACCTTAAGGCACCGACACGGCCACCACACTCTCGTCTCACGATAATTAAACTTGACTCAACAAACACTGCAGCGCCCCATCAAAAAACACAGATCCCCCGTAAAGCTTTAACACATTGTTGGGATAAGTGCTGTTAGCGAGTAACACCTATAAAAGCCAGCACAGTACATCAGTGGGGTGGGTGGCCAGGATCCACACCCGGCCGCCTTTGTCTCCCCAGTTGCGATATTCACACACTGCACCAGGTACTCCCTTCAGGCGGAGTCGACCAAAGGGCAGGGGGGGGGGGACCGATTGAATAGTCACTGTTGTTGGCCGTGAGCGAGAAATCGAACTCGGGTCGCCGGGTTCCTGGCGCAGCGCGCAAACCGCTCCCGCTCCCCACAGCCTCACAGCATGACGGCGGCGACGGACGAGTGGGGCATTTCACCAGCGACGGCACAGCACACTCAGCGAGAACAAATATCCTGTGCGGCCATGTCAATCCACTGCTGGATGAAGGACTCCCCTTACTGCGCCAGTCGGCGTCGTTTGTCTGACCAAACTTTCACCGCGCGCATCGCTAAGTGGAAGTCGGGAACTCAGATATTCGCTGCTCACTCACGTGAGCCGTGGAATTGAGCCGAGGACTGCTGGGGTTGTTAGCGCAGTTTGCCAACCGCTGCGCCATCGCTCGCTCCCCCAACACCGCACCTCCAATTTAATCTAAATTCCAACACCGCGGCTCGGAATGAAGGTGATGCCGTGAGCGACTCTGCAGCTCTTGGCAACGAGGCTCCCTTCACCATTAAAACCACAAGCCTCTCCTCTCCACTGCTGGATGAAACCTCCCTCAAGCCGGCTCCGTCGCGCACATGGCCCTTGCTCTTAACAAGCCCTGCGCCCACTACATATCTGTAGCTCTGCATCATTTACAGCCCCGCGGGAATCAGCTGTTTACTCGAGCAGAGTACGCACAGGGCACGACAGTACACAACAGTACACGGTCTGTACATCTGCAACTGAAAACAACCGTGTTCTGCATTACCTCACTCAACAGCGACCCAACACCACATACATCCTAAGCGCTGCGCGGAGACGGACGCTTTGGCACTTTAAACAAAATGCGGTTTTAATTTAATAGAAACTTACAGAACCCGAGTGACCGCAGCGAGTGAATCCACACTCACAGCAGCGTCGTGCTGCAGGGCACAGGCGGCGAGAATGAATGGGAACCTAAATAAGCAGAAAAAAAAACCCACTCAGCCCCAACCCGCCGGGCACAACACTTGCTATAGACGCGTGCTTGGACGTTTAAAGCCCTGATGATCGTGAATTTTAAACTCTAGCTCTCTTTCGGAATCAATTATTTAATTGGAATTTTAGCGCCGCGAATGAATGAGCAAAACATGCGGTCACTCGCGCTCAAAGCGGCGGCCCACACGGTCCGCATGCTGTGCTGCACAGACACGCCGGGCGGCCCCCCTGCGGCTTGCAGTGCTCTCAGTGTCCCCGGCTGCGCCCCCCACGGCCCCCCACGCCCGCCCCCCACGGCCCCCCACGGCCGCGCGCGCGCGCGTTCTTCTTAAAGGCGCGCGGCCCGGGGACTCTTAAAGGAACACGGGGGGACGGTTTAAAGAGCCGCGCCGCCACGGCTGCATTTGATAGCGCGCACAGGCGCGGGCGCGCGACGCGGTTGGCCGGGCGCGCGCCACGTGACGAGGCGCGCGCCCGCCCCGCGCAGCGCCGGTCGGAGCTACGGAATGTAAACGCCGCAGAGCGACTCCGCGAGCGGGCGGCGGGCGGGCGCCGCTTTGCCCCTGGCAGCCAACTCGCGAGACGACGGCAACAACACAACAAGCACTAAACAACAAGAGCCGCCGGCACCGCCAGGCGCTCAGCCACCAGCGCTCACCTGACGGGGAGACGAGGTCGCCGCACGTAAAAGAACCCGCGCGAGCGCTCAAAGCCGCTCAGCTCCGCGTCCCGGCCACGGACGGGCACAATCCCTCACGTGGGCAGCGGCATTGCTGTGGCGCTGCTGTTGTCGCTGTTTGCCGCTGTTGTCGGGGCTGCGTGTGGAGCGGCGTGGCTCCTGTCGGCCGCCGCCGTGAGGAAGACGCACAGCCGGCCACTGCGACTCGGCGAGCGCCACTCCGCTCGCGCGGCCCCACGTGATCACCCCCCCCTCTCGTTCCTCATAACCCCCACCCCCGCCGGGAGGCGGGGCTCGAACGGGGGAGGAGTCGATGTGAAGGGGGGGGATGAGCGGATTTCATTGGCCGACAAAGGAGAAGCGGTGAGAGGGGGGGCGGAGTGAGACCGCGGAGGAGGCGGAGCCGCAGGGCATCGACTCCACGGCAGTGGGCGGAGCTAGGAAGCGCGAGGGGAGGGGCTCCTGCGGGCGCCGAGAAGACTCCAGCGACGAGTGGACGGCAGGGCGTGGTTAGTGGAAGGGGGCGTGGCATGAATGAGGTGGGGGGGTTCGCAATGGGGCGGGGCGATGGGAAGCAGCGCGGTAGACGCGCGGTTCGACTCCTCGCAACGGCGAACACAACAGCGGTCGGTGCTGATCCGGCCCGGGGGCAGCTCCTCTCCATCAACCCGCACGAACCAGCACGGAGAAGTATGGCTAAACAACCACCACCACCACGTGGAGGCCCCTCAATGCGGAAGTGGACTGATAACGGCCTGGAATGTAAAATAGAGTTTAAATGATCTGATCTCATTGTCAGAAACTGCTTAGTCCTGTACAGGGTCGCGGTGAGCCGGAGCCTATCCCGACAGACACAGGGCGGAAGGCAGGGATACACCCACGATAGGACGCCAGTCCATCACCGGGCACTGCGGGCAATTTAGTCTGCAAGCCAATTAACCTATGCAGCAGCATGTTTTTTGGACTGTGGGAGGAAACCGGAGTGCCCGGCGAAAACCCACGCGGACACGGGGAGAGCATGCAAACTCCACACAGAAAGGCACCCGAGCCGAGATTCGAGCCCGGGACCTTCTTGCTGTGAGGCGACCGCGCTACCCACTGGGCCACCGTGTCGCCCGAGTTTAAATGATACAAGATATGTAAATATAATTATTTAACAAAGCACAGAAATAGATGTATATAGATGTGTATTATTAGTATAACAAAAAGTACCCAGTGAGCTTGCAAGCTCCAGATGTGAGATTCCTGTGGCACAACAAACTTCCGAAAAAAACAAGGTAACAACGACTACAAAGAGCATAAACTTATATGCATCAATCTCTAAACAAATCGAATACAAAACATAGCCATGAAAGTAATCAGTAACACTCGAGAGAAACTCACAACACCAACTTTTACAACGATGAAACCCCAACTAAAATCATGAAATAAACTATTATTATTCACGTCTCATCTCATTGTCAGAACCGCTTAATTTTAGACAGGGTCGCGGTGTGCCGGAGCCTATCCCGGCAGACACAGGGCGCAAGGCAGGGATATACCCCCGATGGAACGCCAGTCCACCGGGCACTGAGGGTAATTTAGTCTGCAAGCCAAAAAAACGATGCAGCAGCATGTTTTTTGGACTGTGGGTGGAAACCGGAGTGCCTGGCAAATGGCCACGCGGACATGGGGACAACATGCAAACTCCAGATAGAAAGGCATCCAAGCTGAGATTTGAACCCGGATACTTCTTGCTGTGAGGCGACATCGCTACCCACTGGCCCACCGTGCCGCCCTTATTATTCATGTATTCATTTCAATACCCGCTTAATAATGAGTCTATCCCGGCCGACAGAGGGCGCAAGGCGGGGAAATGCCCAGAATGTGACGCCAGTACATCGCAGGGCACACTTATTGGAGCAATTTACTCAGCAGGTCAATCAACCTAGGCAGGAAAGTGTTTTTTTATTACCCGGCAAAAACACACGCAGACACGAGGAGAGCACGCAAACTCCACACAAAGGCACCTGAGTCCGGAACCTAACTTGGTTAACCAAGCCAGCAGCGTGTCTTTCAACGGTGGCGAGAAACCGGAGTACCCAGCGAAAACTCACGCGGGTGTGGGGAGAACACGCTAGATTGCACAGCATAATTAAATAATCGACAAAGAAGTTAAACAGTGCAACAATGGCACGGGCAGTGAATGAATAAATAATACTGCATATGCAACCCTACAAAAAGACAAATCAATGCATGTAAACACTACTGGGTGAAAATGTTATACGAAATGGGACCTAAGGTAACAACTTAACGATGGTAATGACTAGATTCAAGCTTGTGGGACCATTGTTCCAAAAGCGAGGGACAGCCACAACAAAAGCCTTTTGTCCGAATTTTAATGAGTGCCTAGGAATATAAAACAGGTACTAGCTTGAGCTAAGATTAGGTTTGTGTCTGCATGGACAACAAATCCATTGAACATTTTGCTGACTTAAGTAGAACCTTAAGTCTAAATACTTTGTTGCGTTGGTCAGTTTGAATGTTTGATGTATCGCAGGAATCCCACATCCAGAGCTCGCAAACTCATTGGGTATTTTCTGCTGTAAAGATAAACATTTTGTCACACATCTAAACAGTCGATCGTGTCAGGGCTTCGCGTCATAGTGCATCTGACCAGCGTGGAAGAGTATGTTATTATCGCTCAGGTCACACTGCCCTCCAGGGTCGCTTTCTGGAGTTCCCTATGGTGGTATGAGCGGTTGAAGTTTACGTAGCCACACCTTTTTACCTCTTAATGAGCCACAAAATGTCGTGGATTTTCTTCCCGTCACATTCTCACATGTTATATAATGCTACCATGTCGACCTATTTCCCGGGAGTGCTGGACTCCCTATGGATGGGTTCTGATGCAGGCGGACATGTGATTTAATCGAGACCGTAAATTATCCAATGAGATGGATATGAAACGGAATGCATTTGGCACATTTTCGAAAGATGCGCGCCACAACTCTTGACATTATGTAACAACACTAGTGATTTTAAGCCATTTTGTCAACCCTCTGCTGGATGAATGAAGGCTTTGGCCAAAAAACAAACAGTTGTTGTTGATTTGCCGTTCCATATGTCGTTGTTGCTGACATGCCGTTCTCTCCGCAGCTCTGTGCAGCGCTTTGTGACCCTCGGGTGAAAAGCGCTCTATAAATGTAATTATTATTATTCCGCCTCCTTGTGCCCTCTGTCTACCAGGATAGGCTCCGTCCCTCCCGCGACCCTGTACAGGATTAAGCGGTTATTGATAATGAATGAGTGGACAGGTCGATTAGATAAACTCGCACCGTTGTTTCAACTGCCGCGACGGGAGATAGAATCGCACCGGCTACCGGTTTAATGCCTTGGATATTGCACTGCGTGGCGACACGATTATTGTAGGTCCCCCTAGTGGCATGACCATCGCTACCCGCCTAATCCTGCACAGGATCGCGGTGAGCCGGAACCTATCCCGGCAGCCATAGGGCGCACCGCAGGGCTATTCCCAGGATAGGTCGCCAGTCCATCGCAGAGCACCGGGGGCATTTACCCTGGGCGGCCGCAGCAGTGGCGGCAGCGTCTTTGAGCTGTGGGACGAAACCGAAGTAACCGGGCGAGAGTCCACACGGACACGGGCAGAAAACACTCTCGCCGGGAATCGAACACAGGCCTTCTTAATGTGAGGCGGCAGCGCTCCTCACTGCACCACCGTACAGCTAATTAACGGCACTTGTGGGAAATTGACATTACAGTAAATCACACCATAGACGGCCCCAAGCTATGAAAATGTGGACTTTCCACTACGGTGTTTGCAAAACGGCAAATCGCGGTCCCGAGTAAACGTTTAGCACGGACACCTTGGCACGGTCTGAGGAGGCCTTCATCCAGCAGTGACGGGACGACCAAAACTGCGACTCGTTGAGAATTGTATGAGACTCGTGCATTTTTGGAGTTTTGGAATTGCCTCCCATTGTTTTCTCAACTATTCTGTAAAAATCTCCGATCTTCAAGGGTGGTCCGGATGTCTTGTGACCCACATTTCATTTAACCCCTAACATTGTCGTAATTTCTGTATCAAATAATAATAACATTTCTTAATTTTATATGGCTGATGGGAGATAATATACTAGTGAAGAATGGTTTGTTGTGAGGAGAGTATAGGCTCATGAAATATCACAAACCGGCAAAACGATTAAAAGAGGGTCACAAAACATCTGGACCACAATATACCCCAGCTATGCCAGTGCTGCTGACGGAAACAGCCATTACCAAATCTTGACTTACCAGTTATTTGGCCCAGAAAACAGCGCAACACCATTTTCCTTCTGTATTGAGCTTTACCCGGCGACAAAGTCCAGGTCACAAGACATCTGGACCACGCTATACTCCAGCTATGCCAGTGCCGCTGACGGAAACAGCCATTACGAAATCTTGACTTACCAGTTATTTGGCCCAGAAAACAGCGCAACGCCGTATTCCTTCTGTGTTGAGCTTTACCCGGCGACAAAGTCCAGGGTGTCCTTCGTTCACAGAGAGTCTGGTGCTCCAACAGTCGTCTCAGAACGCGGAGCTCACGTTAAAACTGCTGCACTCAGTACCCACGCCGTCGGCCACTTCGCTTGCTGTTGATGTGGCTCTGAACGCGGCGTTAATTCAAGAATTAGAGGAATCTGGCAGTGCGGGTTGGGCCGGTTCCAGTTCCGCAGCGCTTCAAGAATGTGTGTGAATCAAAGAGAACGAGATTCGACAAACTGCGTTTGGTAATACCTGCTTGGTGGGTCAGACTACAGCACACCTGCTCATCGTTGTGTTGCTATTACGCTTGCACAAGAAAAAAAATCCCAGTCACTCAACGGTGCTTTCTGTGTAGAGATTGCGTGTTCTTCCCGTGCTCGCGTGGGTTTTTGCCGGGTACTCCGGTTGCCTCTCACAGTCCAAAGAAATGATGCCTAGGTTAATTGTCCAGCTAGCTAAATTGCCCCCGGTGGCCCTGAGATGTAACTTTCTTAACCCTCCTCTCCGCTGGACAACTGTTAAAAAGAGATAGCTTAATGGTTCCTTTCAGCTTTTAATAAAAAAAACTGAGTGACTCAGGGGCGGCACCATGGCCCAGTGGGTAACGCTGTCGCCTGACAGCAAGAAGGTCCCGAGTTCGAATCTCGGTTCGAGTGCCTTTCTGTGTGGGGTTTGCATATTCTCCCCGTGTCCGCGTGTTTTCACCGGGCACTCCGGTTTCCTCCCACAGTCCAAAAAACATGCTGCTGCATAGGTTAATTGGCTTTCAGACTAAATTGCCCGCAGCGCCTGGTGATGGACTGGCGTCCGATCGTGGTTATATTTCTGCCTTGCGCCCTGTGTTTGCAGGGATACGCTCCGGCTCACCGCGACCGTACAGGACTAAGCGGTTTCTGACAATGAGATGAGACTGAGTGACTCAACCAGTGGGTTACCACCTAGTGGTCCGTGGAGAACATACTCATGTAGGCCTTGAGGTGTCAAAGTTTGAGAAGCTCTGGTCTATATGGTAAGGTGTCAGTGTCCACTGACGGGAGATTTGAATAGGAGAGCTTTTGAGCGGCCGTTGCAATTACGGTACAGTCCTGTACAGATAGACCGGTCATTTACGTCATCTCGTGGAAACCGGCCGTTGATGTGTAATTTTAATGTGCAATTATTTAACATTTTATGATCTTCCAATTGGTTCCTGTCATGGAAATGTGGACTTACCACCAAGAGCTCAGAGCAAGCGAAAGTGAACACCTCTTGAACACTCATTTCAGCAGGTAGACAAGACGTAGTATTTAACATTGGTGCGAATTGATTCCCGGTAAACATACAACGTCGGACTAACATTGGAACGTGGTTGGTACCGTTTGCCCAACGGTCTGAGATTACTGAGTTTTGTGAAAGGGACGAGACTAATGACGGAGTGGCAGCCAACTAAGCGAATACGCCAGAGAGAGGACTTCCACAAGAGAAGATGAGCGAATTGTGTCGGTTAAGCCAGACTGACTGTTGTGTGGTGCCACGGCCGACAAGCCAGCCAAATTTGCTTCGCCCGGACCCTCCTCGCCACACCAAC
>JAZEWT010000028.1:5337868-5355239 GCA_036362905.1 Mordacia mordax
CGCACACCCCTTGCGTCATCGCACACCCCTCGAGCATCAGCTCAATACTTTCGCCCCTCTGGATTCTCACGAAGGACTCTTACAACTGTGTCTGCCCCTCAACTCCTCGGCCACACATTGCGTTAATGCATGAAACATTGGTGGTTGTATGAACCGGGCTTTGTGTTGGAGTTCCGGATCAGGAGCCGTTTCACGCCACTCTGATCCTTCAGCCATTGCCTCCGCAGCGCTGAATCACGGGTGCCTTCTTCTGTGATTCAGCCCTCTGGCCGCCTGTTGGCCTTGCCCGACCCGGCGACCCGTGCAGTGCCGAGCGGTTGCGTCTTGGCGTGAATCACACCGGCGTAATGAGCCCCGCGGTATCGACGTTATCAATATCAGCTTGCTGTCCCCCAATTATTTCATAGGCAGCGGAATAAATAGATGGGTATTGACCGAGGGAAGTCATCGTTCCAGCTATGCCGCGACCTTGGTGCCGCCACCGCCCACACGTTGCGGTGAGCTCCTTCTGCGCACGTCGCTCGCTCCTCTGCACATCACTCGCTGCACCTTGCCCCATATGGTGCAGTGATGTTTAACTGTCGGAGCAGAGAGGCTAGATTCCAAGCGACATAGCCCTGGATATAGTTGACATTTGCACATTCCTCCACCGCGGTGAGAAGGCCGGTTTTGCCGAATGGTCTCGAACCTCTGGTGACGATCGGCAGGTCAAGCTAGGTTGGCCCCGCAAGGTCTTGGCGCTGACAGTGTGGAGTACGTGCGCCTCATCACGTCTCGCCAATGTGATGCTCATGCACCATCATGGAGAAACAAAACTGCGAATAACATGAGTACATTAGGCCTACCTGCTGACGTTTGAGCAGGCCTGATTTCATCAGACGTGTTGAAATGCCAGCTTCTCAAACACGTGCCTCATTAGATTCTGCTGGCTCTGTGAAACCGGCACAACTTGCGGTTGTGCCAAATAAGAGCCGGCACAACGGCGATGGCCGTGGAATCCCACGTGCCGAATATCTCCAGTCTCGCGGCGAGAGCGGGCCGACCTGTACAGCCAACCCCTGCGCATCTTGTTGTCGTTACAGGAGTTTCCAATTCTGTGCCAAACGTGTCTCGGAGAAAACCCGTACATCCGCATGGTGAGTGGCCAGTCACGGGGGAAATCGAACGCCAGTACATCGCGGTGCACACTTTTTGGGGCAATTTACTCAGCAGGCCAATTAGCCTAGGCAGCGGCGTGTCTTTGGACAGTGGGAGAAAATCGGAATGCCCGGGATAAACTTACATGGGCACGGGGAGAGAGCGCGCAAACTCCACGCAGGCACTCAAGCCGGGTATCGAACCGGGGACCTTCTTGCTGTGAGGCGACAGTGCTATTCACTACAGAGTCGAGGGTGGCCGGAGATTATTCCAGCAGACACAGTGCAAGGGAGGGGGTTATCCTGGATAGGATGCCAGTCTTATCGCAGTGCACTGGGGACAGTTTAGTCAGCAGGCCTATTAACATAGTCTGATTTAGACTTCGGAAAAAAAAAACGGATGATTCGGTGAAAATCCGCACGGATTTATTCTTTAACTTGAGTAATTGTTTAAATTTAGTGCATTTACAGTGACACCGGCGCACACACAGCTAACTCTTTATCATCCAGCTCACTAGCATTGAGGAGCCCAATTACAGTTGCCTAACTGGAATTTGGATCTAGGATTTCAGCTGTATGACATCAGCACTCCTGACAAGGGCATCAGCCACTGAGCCTCATCACTGTTGTGGTTTTTGTGACCCATTCTTAATCCACCGATGTATGTTCGAAGCGCCCCAGCTGATGGGAATGACATCTTGTACCCTGTTGCTTCCGTTACCGTGCACGCATGCTCCAAGGCCTCTGGCCTGTGGCCGTGTGATCGCGGCGCGATTAATGTCGCCGTGCTCTCTGCGGTTCTATTTCAGACCAAAGAAAAGTATGGAAAAGAATGCAAGGTGAGTACGTTGCTGTTTCGTGTCTCCATCGCCTTGGTGTGTGCGGTGCGTTTGAACTTCGCTGTGCGGCCCGATGAGGTTCACTCGTCTCCGTCACAAAGCCTGGGACATGGCCTGGCCGTGCGTCTAAAATGGGTCCGCAACGTACGGCGCGCATGCCCTGAGCGGTGCACGAGATGAATCTGAGCAGCACGCGCAAATTGAAGTCAATTAACTGCCAAGAAACTTAAGTTGAGAAAAAACTCGATAAAAACTATGCTTGACTGCTCTGTAATGATGTAGGTTTTCATGGCTCGATGCGTGATGATTGCTTCGAAAAGCTGCTCTCTCAGAACAGCCGTGTCGATCGCTTCCTCTCTCCACCTCACGACGTTTCGTCTCACACGTTAGAGGCATTCTCAGGCGCAATGAAAATGCCGCTAACGTGTGAGGTGCGATCGACGCGGCTGTCCCAAGAGAGCAGCTTTTCGAAGCAATCATCTTGACTGCTCTGTCAAACTCTACGTTATGCCACCCAACTAACACTGACATAGAAAATAAAAACAATTTAGTTGGTAGCTACCATTGTTTACAGTCGTATCAATAACAGGACGCAGATTCATGAGCGTACATAAGTTTATCTCTTTGCACTTATGAAATGTCGCCAACCCCTTGTCTAAAGCAACGTACCTGTTGTCGGAGGTCACTCATTCACCTACGGCACCCTTTACTGTGTGGAATTTGTGCCCTCGGCCGTCCGTTCCGTCGCCCCCTCGCCCCGTTCAGGTCCAGGCTCGACACAGTCATCTTGCCCCCTGCATGGGACCAACTGCCGCTCTCTCTAAAATAAATACAACCGCTTGTTTTTCTGCTTCGTCTCGAGCTGTGGTGGCATGTAAACAATATATAATACCACCTAACATTGTAACCGTGCAGACTAGCACAGAGAGCAATAGACTAACACACTGATCCATAGACCTATGTAGAGACCCTATGCAGACTCTGAGACCCATAGACTGTCACAGAAACACATAGCCTTTCGTTGACCTGTAGACTGGTATAGAGACCTCTGGGCAATAGATCCATATACCTTATACGGAGACCCACACTCACACAGATCCTGGATCTCTATACTCCGAGACTTATAACTTTTTGTCCACAAAATACATTCTCCCACTTTCTCTGCAGCGTCTCGAGCTGCAGTAACATGTTGGAGCCACGTATGCACTTTGTGTTGGTTATCCAAATATTATTGACCTCACCTGCTGCACTTGCGTGCACTATCTGGGATCTGCAATCAATTGGCCTTCGTCATAATGAGAATCATATGTTCATCACGTGGTCACGTGGAAGAATAATAGTGACGTGATCATAACACGACTGTAATGTGATAACATGATTGTCACGTGATACACACAATTGGCACGTGATGATTGTTGTGCAAAAGTCAACTGTTTATCGAATAATGGTTGCATGATTGTCAAAATTGGCACGTCATTATTGCGTGTTCGTGGCATGTTCATCGCCTGTTCCACGCGTGTTCATCATGTGTCCATCACGTGTCCTTCGTCTGACCGCCGTGTGACCCCGTCGCCGCAGATCTGCTGCCGCCCGTTCACGGTGTTCCGCTACTGCCCCGGCGCACGTATGCGCTTCAAGAAAACCGAGGTGTGCCAGACGTGCAGCAAGATGAAGAACGTCTGCCAGACGTGTCTCCTCGACCTCGAGTACGGTGAGCCTCCGCTACGAGCCGACCGGTCGGAGGAGGCCTGGCGGCTCTGAGCGCCAAGCCGGCACTGCAGATATCCTGGGCTCCATTTCGCATTTTGGAGCCAATGCCTTGGTTTCAGCCCGGTCCTCAAGTGTACAGATGAATAACTCCGTAATGGATTGGAGACTTGGGAATGGATTGCAAACGTCTTTAGGAATCCACAATGTGTGAATGAAAACTCTTTTGGTGGTCGCGCCCGGCTGGTGCCGTGGAATGGCTGTGCTTGTGTTATTGTAAGCAGAGTTCTACTTTGTGGGGAGATGGTGGGGGTCACCCCGTGGAGAGGCTTCTCCATGACCAGAAGATGTGGAACTTCCTCTATTAACCCCAGGGGCTGTCACAAAGATGCACAGTGACCCATTGCTTATCTCAACAGGGACATTCATCTTATCAATGAATTCTCTTATTTTTCTGAATTGTATCATTTAAGAACTACTTTGTGAGAAGTTTTTTGTTATCACCATATTCATCAGTTCTCTGCTTAGAAGTCGCACCTTGATTAAGCAGGAATAGCACAAACAGATTTATATATCGGTGAAAAATAACTTCACAATGATTAACGCGTGTAAGGAAAACCAGAGAGCTCCCAGTGAAACATGGCAGCCTGAGTCTTCCGCTAAAGCAACTTAGCAGCGGAAAACCTGCTAAAAGACTGGCCCTTCCATAGGAATATTTAACTTCCAGTGGTTCTGGACCATCGGTGGAGATGTGCACTAACATGTTGGCAGACGATGGAAGTGTTGGTTAGGGAACTCTTTGAGGACGATTGGACAGAAACTTGTTTTCACAAAGGTCGATCACTTGGCGGTTTAAGGGAGATTTATGTTCGTTGTATGCAACAACAAATTCTCGCCAAACGGTTGAGGAACCCGCTAGCTTTCTTTTGTTTCCTGTTCATTAGCGCTATCATTTTCAACCTATGGGTGGGGATACATCAGTGAGCCATGAGCACCACCTCGTGGTCCATGGAGACCTTGCCTATGTGGGCCAAGTGGGCCTTAAGGTACAAAACGTCATTTGTGCACCATGTCTACGGCTTGCCTAAGTCGAGATGTTTGCATAGAATTGCACCATAATGTCAGCTTGCAGCCCTTGGCTGGTGGTGGAAATTCCATGTGTGCATGGATGGAGCTGGTATGTCCCTATGGCGTCCGCCATTGCGGTCTCGTGAAGTGTCGCTCGCCCAGCATGCTGGCGCCTAAATGCCCCGGGCCGAGTAAAATTTGCGAATCAATATCGGGTATTAAAATGGGACCGTGCTCTCGTCTGCCTTGGCTTGTTTGGCCTGACGAGCGGGCGCCTCGCCAGGAACCCCGCCGACTCTCTTTAGCGCCTGCGGCTTTGAAGAGAGTGCCTCACAGTGGCGCACGCTTCTAGGAATCGGAGCTCCTGGGAATCGGAGATCCTGAGAATCACAGCTGGCCACGTGTTTGAGCAGAGCAGGTGCTTGGCCCGACTGCTTGGGCGAGAGTGTAGGAGGATTTCGCCACTGCAGTGATCGTGGCTCGGCGGGAAGCTCTGTCCCTTACGAACGCAGTAGGGGGCGCTGTTCCCTGGCTTCAGGGAGCGAAACGCTGTCCGCTCTGTGTGTCTCCGTGAGTTACTCTCCCCTCTGTCTGCTCACAGGTCCCTTTACCTCCCGCGTGATTGTCCTGTGCGTTTGTCTAGTGCGGTTGTATTATACAGTCGAGGTGTCCTGAGAGCTGTGCCAGTTCACGCTTGCAAATTAGGCTCATCCAGTCCACTGTCGAGTCCTCGGCCGTTGAACAGATTCGCGCGCGGTGATTGGTTGCGACATGCGCACGTGCCGTCCCCACAGGTCTGCCAGTACAGGTTCGAGACTCGGCCCTCGCCCTCAAGGATGAGATGCCCAAGTCAGATGTCAACAAGGAGTACTACACGCAGAACATGGAGCGTGAGGTAAGCTGTCCCGAGGCGCGTTGGAACACGCGTTGGGATACGCGGTGGGGCACGCACGGTCATTATCAATGTGGGCATGTGTTAAAATGTGTTCTGCGCTTTTATGCTTCCCAGTGAACAGCTTTCACGGAGCAGTGCGGTGAATGTCAAATATCATGCTCCCACCCCCCGGACTGACAGGCTGTACATTGATGCAACGTTTGAATCTAATCGGCTTATTCATAAAGATTGAGCGTCGGTATTCCTTTCAAGATTTTAATTTCTGGACTTTTCTCCGAGCGTGCCGTCCTTTTCTCGTTACGTTCACACGCGCACGCGCGTACACGTCGCCGCACCGTGTGCCGATTAAACTTACGCAAACCGTAAAACATTGGCCGGTTCCAACACTGAGCGTGCACGTCGAGCGAGATGATCCCCCACTCCGCTACGTGACTCTCCGCACACCGCTCGCTGGGGGCGAAAGTGACAATGCCGCTCGCCACCTGCGACCCCTGCGACGCAGATCCAGAACTCCGACGGCACGACGCCCGTGGGCTCCCTGGCCAAGGCGCAGGCGCCCAGCGACATGCTGCTCAAGCTGGCGCGCACCACGCCGTACTACAAACGGAACCGCCCGCACATCTGTTCGTTCTGGGTGAAGGGCGAGTGCAAGCGAGGCGAGGAGTGCCCCTACCGGTGAGCGACTCCCGCGAGTGGTGACGTCCCTCGGGTTGGAGCGGGCAGCACGGCGCTGTAGAGATAACGCCGGCGCCTCGCGGCCAACAACGTCCTGAGTTCGATTGCCCAAGTTCTGCCCGGGTCCCCATCGGGCTCCGTTCTCCAGTTCGTAAATCAATTTGTTGGCAAGAGAACAGAGCACGTTGCAGTATTTAATGTTGTACTGTATGTAGAGTGAAAATGCATTGGATGCTTTGAGGATTTGTACTCTTCTAGATGCGTATAGTTTATAAAAGATAAAGTCACAGGACATTATTTAATATTAAATATACTATATACTGCATTGATATTGTCTGATGGAGCTGCCTCTACCGGACGCCTCTCTGTATAGCGTTTGTATTTCCTCGTTCTGTGTCCGCGTGGCTTTCAGTTGGGTATTCCGGTTTCCTCCCATAGCTTCATAACACACAGTAACGTCTTAAAATATAGAGTGCCAGGTCCAGAAAATGTTGGCGCTGGCCTACCACGTGGCTGCCTGCCCCCTCCCACACCTCGCTGAACTTTTATCGCACATGCTTGTTGAGCGGTGGCACCGCACTCAGCGCACCGCACTAAAGATCCCCGCGACATGTTTAATTCACGCTCATGACCATTAACAGCGGCTAACATTTGAGCCGGTTGTGGGCGTCTATCACCTCGTTTGTGATGCGGGTCTGTAAACTTCAGGATCGAACTGTCAAAGGCGCACGTGTGTGCTGCTGGCCACCCAACCCATCGTGTACCGCCCTCGTTAAATGCTACTGACTACAGCAGCACTAGGCCCAACGGTGCTGGAAGCTACGTGATAATAATAATTGCTTTTTTGGAGATCTTTTCACCCGAGGGTCACAAACCGCTGCACAGAACTGTGGAGGGAACGGCCATGTTAACAACAACATCAGAGTACAGCAATTAAGTTAAAGAATGACTATAAATCAATGAATGATGCAAAATAATTGGTAAACAAATAAAGGAAGGAAGAAATGTTCCTGAGCGGGTACAGGACGACGGTGCGAATCATCCAAGCGCACGGTGGGAGATATTTGTGCGACGCATGTGTCCCACTCGCGCTGCCCTCAGGCACGAGAAGCCGACCGACCCAGACGATCCCCTGGCTGACCAGAACATCAAAGACCGCTACTACGGTATCAACGACCCCGTGGCGGACAAGTTGCTGCGGCGAGCGTCCAGCATGCCGCGCCTTGACATGCCTGGCGACCGCACCATCACCACACTGTACGTGGGTGGCCTCGACGACTCCATCGGGGAGACGCAGCTGCGGTGAGTCTCCCGCACGCTCACCCACTCCACCACCACCGATCTGTGCGTCGGCAAAGTCCACCTCCCTCTCCTCCTTATCCTCTCCCCTTACTCTGCTCTCCTCCCTCCCACTCCACCTCCCACTCATCTCTCCTACTCCACCCATGTCACTGCACTAGGCCCTGGCCATGCCACCTTGCTGCCTTAGACCCCCAACCATTGATCTTGCTGTGTTGAACATTTAAATTCAGCGAGATCTTTTGCCGTTCAGGAAGACGGCAAAGCAGGCAGCGTACGCTTTCTTAAGAGTGATACATTTGTTCTGTGATTCACATCTTCTGTTGAGGAGAAAATAATTGGGCTCAAGGTTTCGTGCTTTTACGTTGACTCTGAGCGGGCAGTGTTGCTCTTGTTCTGCAACGTTGCGTATTTAAAAAAAAAAATCCAAAAAAATGTTATTGTTGCTGATTTTTCGTTCTACTGCCATTGTTGTTGGCATGCCGCTTTCTCCGCAGCTCTGTGCAGCGCTTTGTGACCCTCGGGTGAAAAGCACTCTATAAATGCAATTATTATTATTATTGTTAACTGGCTTGTGTCACAGGGACGGCCACCATACCGTGGACCTATTCCCTCCACACCGCTTGTGTGTGTGCGCATGACGGTGGCGGGCAGGTGGCGCAGTGGTAACATCTGCGTCTCACAGAAAGAATGTCCTACCCAAGGCAGTTCAATTCCCACCTTGGGCACCTTTCTGTGTGGAGTCTGTGTGTTCTCCCCTGTAATTTCCTCACACCTTTGTAATAAAGTAAGTCGCCCTGAACAAGGGCGTCTGCTATTATAATTATTATAATCAATAATAATTATAATTAATAGCTGCGGTTTTTGACATCGCACATCAGCAATTGAGCAGCCAATCACCTTCAACTGAGTCTGCCGTCATGGCTGTACCCCCTGATAGACGGGTTGCAGGGGAAGGGGGGGCGCCGGCTCCGGCTCCTCACGGTTGGTTTGCTGGCCGCGTGCAGGAACCACTTCTACCAGTTTGGGGAGCTGCGCAGCGTGACTGTGGTGCCGCGCCAGCAGTGTGCGTTTGTGCAATTCACGACTCGCCACGCCGCCGAGCAAGCGGCCGACAAGTCCTTCAACAAGCTCATCATCAACGGGCGCCGCCTCAACATCAAGTGGGGCCGGTGAGTGGCACCGCCGCTGGCACACCCCACCGCGCCATGCGCCGGCTCCTGCGCAGTGCGTCCGGCCCGACCTGTGCCTGGCGGGGGCACGCCAGGGACGCGCTGCGTCGCTGTCGAACGTGTCCCCACGTCGCGCCGCTTGTCGTGCAGTGCGATGGCTGTCGTTTCTCGGACACGAACTGGGAATCCGTTCACGACCTGGTAGTGGAGTTGCACAGACCTGCAGACCAAAAATGGTTTAAATCACATGGTGTGTACAATGCACTCTCTGTAAATAGTAACATTTTTCTCATTGACCCACAGTGCTTTAATATCGACAAGTAATAATGGACCCAGGGTAATGCGTAACCGATGCGTTTCACGGTTACGGACGATAATCGCTTATAGAACGCTGGTGTGATTGAGCTTACTGTGCAGAGAAGACAGCGCAAAATATCGTCTCATTAAGGTGATTGTAGTGACGGACTCTGGACCCGGTTTCCCACTAGTCTGCCTTCAGGTTGATGGATACAAATCTTAATTCTCTGTTCCGCAAGATCGCCCCGGTTCTCTGCTCGAACGCTCTCACACACGCTCAGGCGCTGACGTGGCAGACGTCGCCAGCGGTGTGAGAGACGCGATTGCTGCGGGAGGACTGCGCACCCGCGCATGCACTTGGCATCCGGGAGCGAACACCTCTGGTGACTGTAGCAGAACCGCGAGCGGGAATTTTCACGGAGGCCCCAAAGCCTAGTGCCGAGTGGTCGGCAACGGACGGCAAACGTCAGGGGTCGATAGCGGACGATACGGCTTGCGGAGCCGTGCGTGGCGCGGGGAGGGGGCAACGTGGCGTGGCGCCTGTGCCCGTTGGCATCCCTCGGCTTCGTCGCCCAGTGGCGCATGCAATGGTGCAGCAGTTATAATAATAATAATTGCATTTATAGAGCGCTTTTCACCCGAGGGTCACAAAGCGCTGCTCGGCTGCGGAGAGAACGGCATGCCAACAACGACAGAGAGGTAAAATTGGCAACATTTTTTTTTGGGTTTTTTTTATACAAATCCGAGCTGTGGAGAGAGCGGAACGTCACCAACATCAAGACAGCTCAACCGAAAGTCAAACAGCAGCGACAAATTATAGGACAAAGTTCTAGCATGCCGGGCTTCGAATGCGGCTACCCGGTTTAGATTCTCACTCACGGCCACCAACTCGAGTGGCGGATATCTGAACTGGTCCTGCCCATGCACTGGGTGTACTCGGCCTCAAATTATTACTCGCTGCGGCGTTTAAGAATTGCCACTGGAGAGACAAAGGCGGCCGTGTGTGGTGCTGACCACGCCACCACTTAATGTGTGCTGTGCCGGCCTTCATAGGCGCTCCTCGCTTACAGCGCTTGCTCCAAAAGTCCTTCAAGACTATGAGGGATCGTTGTGTTTTGTAAAGATTATTTACCAAGTCTGCGTGTAGTTGTACCGCTGAATGCTGGCACATTGCCAAGTGCCACTAGTGTTGTGAACCCACTTTCCTGGGTTCAATCCCAATTGTTGGCAATTGGTACTTTGTGCATGCTTGGCATGGCCTTCACCAAGGTTGACCCAGCATGGAGTCAGCATTCAGCTGCTGCTTTTTTTAGACCAGTTGTTCGTGGTGGTGGTCACTTCCACCCACATCTCTTGTTGCTTTTCCATAAAAGCGGGACCTTGCTTAACTTGCCTGTGGAGTCCGCACACGTGGCACTTAATGGTAGTGTGTGCGTGGTGTTCATAAATTATTTATGTATGTATGTAGGCATGATTGCTTCACGATGCAGGTATAGCCACAGGTCTGCTCTCTGCAGCAGAGAGGGCAGAGCAGCATAATGAGTTGTTGTGCTGTACTGTGCTACTACGTGTGTGCTCCCCACCTGACCGGTGGGGTAAAGTATGGTCAAATAATCTGCATGCCCCGCAATGGGATGTGAGGCTCTACTAGCAGTGGGTTGACAATTGTGCATATATGTAATTGAAATGCATAAAGATGCAGCCCTGCAATAGCTGGCTTATACCACTGCTGGCAAAAGAACCTCCAGTTAAACAAACTCTGTAGGAGATAACAATGTAGCTTTTCATGGCTCGATGCTTGATAAATGCTCTCCATAGCTGTGCCGAGTGCTCCTCTCTCCATCGCACGTTGGAGGCATCGTCGGGCATCGGAGGTACATAGAGATACTTGGCCTACTATGCTACACGGAGCAGAACGTGTTGTAAGATAGAGCTGTGTACCTACACTTCACCCCACCATTCTGCAGCGTTGGCACAAAGTTGATAAAAGCCCTGCCGTTGCCGGCGGCCAAAAACGTGCCAAGGGGAGTGGTGCTCAAGACTGGCAACCGCGTGCCGGCGGCGCGGTTGTCCCGCGTGGTCCCATCCGACCAGCCGACCTCGGGCAGCGGCACCGTCCAGCGGTAGTGCAGCGTAGTACCCCTTGTGTGCACGCACGCACGCCATTGGGTGGGAGGGCGGCACACGACTTGAGACGCATATTGGCAGCAGGTGACAAATGGCAAACATATGCCCACGGCCGTCTTTCGTCTTTGGAACGCTGCTTATTTTCAGGTTCCCGCTGACTCGGGTCAAGCTGATTTGGACGGATCTGGCCCCTAATTTTTGAACTCGCCGAGCGGGGCACATTTCTCTCGGCACGCCTGCAGAGGTGCTGTGGTGGCTCGGCCGGTATTCGGCGTGGCCGTTGCACCGTGACGTTTGGCTAGCTGGGCAGCAACGCCGTCGGGGGGAGCTCGTGCTGCTCAGAAGGCCACGGGTTGCACTATGGTTCAGGGTGAAGCGACGGTTACGCAAGGGGCGATAAATTGTCTCTCATCAGGGAAAAGCTGGTTTCATCCTTTCTCTTAGAACCTCACTCTTCATCGATTCGCATTGGTTGTTTTGGCCGGGATACATTCTTCAAATCGCCATTGTCACCTGTGATCTCTGTGCCCCCCCCCCCCTTCCAGTTTTCGATCCCTCTCAGTGTAGCGAAGCCGCAATCCATCTAACACCTGCGCACAAGCCGATCTCGTTTAATCGTCTCCTGTGCCCGCGCGTCATCACAAGCGATGAGCTGTTGTTAAGGTTAATTTAATTTGTTACACGGACGATCCCGTTACGCCATTTGCGCGGATATTTTATGAGGGAGATTCAAGGTGCATGAGCAGAGCAAAAACAAAATAAAAACAGAAACATCGATGCTACAGGGAAAAACTATAAGCTCCTTAAGAGATGTCACACAGCTGAGACTCATTGATGGTGGCACTGCGCTGTGCATTGCATCAGGCAGTGGCAATTGATATTTCAACAAACTTACATCCCTCCTCCTCCATTTCATACAGACAAGCGTGGCAAAGTATGGCCAAACAACCTCCATAAGTGCTATGGCACAAGGAAGCCGTCATCCAGCAGTGGATAGACAACGGGCTCTAACTTCCAGTTATGATCGTCATCATCAGCGCAAGGACTATATGCTCTGCAGTCTTCAGAGACATCAGCGTACACCGTGCTCAAAAAGATTTACATGAATCCTTAACCCAGAGAGCCGAGGGACCAACAGCTGCCCATGACTGGGCAGAGGGGGTGGTCCATGGAATCTGCCCAACCCACCTCTCGTTTGGCCGTGCCTGGTCGCGCGGAGGGCTCGGTGACACGGTGGCCCGCGAGGACTCCGCGGGGGCTCTGCGAGGGCTCCGCGGGGGCATCACCCCCGTCCGATGGAAGCAGGCGACGACGAACCCCGCCGCGCTCCTAAAAAGGCCGAACGTCGCGGTCGCCGTGACGCCGCAGAACACCCGCTTCAAAAACCGCTCGTGAATTACTGGTGGCGGCCATGGGTTCACGGGAGCCTTGGCACGCTTTTTACCACCGCCACTTTCCACAGGCCGTTCCGTTGCAGCCCAGGCCTCGCTGTGGTCCTTTGATGCTCGTCACATGCCCACGCGGGCCCCTACCCTTTACCGTGGCATTGTAAGCTGCTCGCACTAATTAAGAAGGCAACCAGAAATAAGAGATGAATAAGTGTCCTGGTTGTTGCGGTGAGGGAGTGGGCGTACAAGCACTCATCGGGGGTCTCCTACAGTCACTGTCTCCATCTGCTCCTCCTGTGGAGCTCTGCCTCTCCGTGTCAGTCACCTACATGTGTCCGTGTTGGTCACATCCATGTGTCAACTGAAGGTTTACCGTAGACCTTTTCACAGCCACCAAGGTCTGGTTTCCATTACAAGCAGTCGTGTTCCCACATCTGCACTTACGAGTGCAGCCTTTTGTCAGTACTCTATTGGAGGAGGATCTCCCCCTTTCGTGTGGGCCAGGGGGGTCATTTGACCGTACTTCACCTTGTTGGCCAGTGAAGGCTTGTAAAGGCAAGAGCGCATAGAGCTATGGACCAATGGTGAGTTTTGCAGCACAACCCTTTTGCTGCCTCCTGCGTGCGCACAGAGCGGCTTGTAATGTTAGTTGTGTGGCCGCCGTTCTCCAAACATGGCCCAGTCTTAAGCAAGGCCTGCTTAGAAACCTATACTGACGAGTTCGGTCGCCTTCCAGGTCAATGGCTAACTTGCCTCTTTTCTTACAAGCTTAAGACTCTCCTAGACTTCTCCCTGGTGCCAGACAGCACGTGCCATACATGTGACACGTGTCGGACGCAGCCACGGCGTCTGCCTGCAAAGGTGCGTTTCTATAATAATATAGCAAACAACGATCGAAGGAGCCGTCCCTTCACATTCCCATGTGTCGCGTACTTCCACCACCTCGTCCCCTTTAGTCACCGCATCCCGTTGAAGGTGCCCCACCCTACACAACCTCGCCACCCTATACAACCTCGCCACCCTCTCAAACCTCGCCACCCTCGCCCTTTCTGCCCAGCCGCCGCCAACGTCAGCTCGGGCTTCTCCCGAGGAGGCTAGCGTGGCCTCCCTTCCGGCGACTTGAGCGGATTCCCGCGCTGTCCCAGGGAAATCCCGTGACGGTTATTTCTCGTTACGGAGCAATTTCTAAAGAGGGAGTGAGATGCTGAGGTTTGGCGCCCCTGCGTGTGTCAAGGGCGTCGGAGGCAAGGTCGTCGGACGGTCATCGTGAAGATGAGAGCTGGCAGTACAGCAAGAGGATTGCTTCAAACGCGTCAGTTGAATACGTGTCATTTCTGTAATTTGTGTGTTGATTATACGCATACATTTCTCTATTCCCTTGTGTGTGCAAAGCGGTCATAAAAAAATCACTTGGCTGTCATTGACGAAAGACGTCGCCAACGGAAGACGCAAAAAGTCGCAAAAGCGAACATGCTCGTCAGCAAAATACCGCAATGCGCGTGACCCAAGGATATTTTATTATTCATCGGAACATCTGCCTGCGTCATGTCAGTAGCAGTCAGGTGCGGGAAATGGTAGAGAAGGTCCGAAGGCAACACACGGTGTGATATTTTAAGAGCGGGGCCGATGCCAACCGCAGTGATTGTGAGATTGGACGGCGGAAAGGGTGCCGCGCTTCAGAGGTGTCAGCCGTGTGGAACCTGTGATCTTTACCCCTGCGGAGCCTCTCGAGTAAACGCTGTCCAGTTGCCGTTTCCCGTTGGCGGGCGGCGAGTGCCAGTTTGTGCTCATAAATTGCCTTGAATGAGGATTGTGTATTTCCTGCCGCGTTTAACAATCATACGTTGTGAAGTTGTTTGAATCTGCGTTTTGACTGCTGGATGTATGAGGATTGCTCTCAAGTGCTTCCAAGTCATAAGCCTGATGTTGCCTCCATTTTGGGGAATGAAACGGCACGGAGACAAGAAGATCGAATGTCAGCATTTTCCCCTTATATGGGTGTTATTTCTGCGGGAAGCACTTTCCTCCCGCAAGCAAAAATGTCTCATTCAAATTACTGGACCAGACATTGCAATGCAGGGCTGTGCTGAGAAATATCTCATTGTTAACTTCATCATTATCAGTGACGTCGTTGTCGTCGCCTCTTTTGTCTTTGCAATTGTCGGCGTCTCCTCGCAGGTCCCAAGGAGCCCCGAGACCACGGGAGGAGATGAGGGCTGGCAAGTCCATGACGGACACGGGCGCCAGGCTCGAGCCTGTACCAGGCTTGCCGGGAGGTATGCTCTTCCTGCAGCGCCACACCACACCGCTTGACATGCCCACAGCAGCGCTGTCGTAGCGCTGAGACACATAGCGCGCTATCGCATGCCACAGCACCACACACCGCAGCGCCACACAGTACGGTGTCGCGCGACCGCAGAGTACAGCAGCATGGCGGCGTACGCCAAAACCGCGCAGCACGGTGGCACGTGGAGCACCTACATTGCGTTGGCGGAACACACTCGATGAGACCAGACGGGTCGATTCACTCAACCGAGTGCTGGAGTCCTTACATTTCTTCTTGCGTTGAACGCGTGGGCACGCGAGTTTAATGCGGGGTGCGTGCCCCCCGCCCCCACTCGTCCCGGCTGGGCCCCCCTCCCGCGGCTGTCGAGCGACTTGGCTCGCACTAACCTCGAGGATCCGCGAGCAGCGCAGCGGAACGGCTGCAGCTGCCGCGCTCCCAGCAGCTCGGAGAGAAACAACTTTAATTTTAATTCGGAGATATATTTAAACTTTTTCCATAATTTATACCCGATTGTGCCTTTGGCGTGTGTAACAGCACAGAGATAGAGAGGAGAGAGATTCCCGTTTTGCCTTGGAAATTTACCCCAGCCGACGGGTTCGACCGTCAGCTGGCGACTCCGGATTTATTTGCGGGGGGCTTCGTGGAGGGGGGCCCCGTCTCGCGAGGTCGCTGCGGCACACTCGTTTCCGCACCTGCGCGGATGATGTCCGCTCGTGAATGTCACTCGTCGTGTTAGCTGCCGGTGCGGCGCTGGACCAAATTATCGGCCAATGGAACGTGCGGGGCTGCAGTTGGCAGTGGTGCAGAAGCGCCGGCCGAAAATACAACTGCGCCGATCTGAATAAACACCGCGTGCTGCGGTCTCCCCCTGCTCACAAGGACGTCTTGGTGACACGGGTCACTCATAATTGACTTTGCGGATATGGAAATCATGACGGCAAGGTGATGTAGCACTGCTTGCTCATAGCAAAAAGAGCCTGGGTTAGATTCCTGGCTCAGGTGCCTTTTTGTGCAGAGTTGGTTCTACACGTGGGTTTTTGCTGGGTAATCCGGTTTCCGAGCATAGACCAAAAAACATGCTGCAAATTATTTGGCTAGCTGACTATCCCCTGGTGCCCTGTGGAATGACCGGGCATTCTATCAGGGGTATAACTGTTTCATGCTGCTTTTATCTGCCGACATAGGTTCCTGTTTAACCTTGATCCTATACAATATTAAATGGGTACTAATAATCTCATCTCATTGTCAGAAACCGCTTAGTCCTGTACAGGGTCGCGGTGAGCTGGAGCCTATCCCGGCAGACACAGGGCGCAAGGCAGAGATATACCCACGATTGGACGCCAATCCACAACCGGGTATTGCGGGCAATTTAGTCTGCAAGCTAATTAACCTATACAGCAGCATGTTTTTTTGGACTGTGGGAGGAACCGGAATGCCCGGCGAAAACCCACACGGACACGGGGAGAACATGCGAACTCCACACAGAAAGGCACCCGAGCCGAGATTTGAACCCCGGACCTTCTTGCTGTGAGGCGACAGCGCTACCCACTGGGCCACCGTGCTGCTCGGCTACTAATAATAAATATGTGAATCGGTTCTTGGAATTGGTTCATAGTGTTGTGCTGTTTCGTGCCATGGCAATGTCAAGTTTCCACCACTGGCACCAGAACTGCTGCTAGAGATGAGCCGTTGTGTGTGCGGCTCCAGTTTGTGCCGAGACACGCATCTGTGCGTGTGTGTGTGTAGCCACAGTTTGAGTTGAAACACGTGTGTGTGTAGGCACACCTGCGGTAATCGAGCAAGCAAGTCGCGTTGCCATCTCTGTCCAACAACGTCGGTTTCCTGATTTGCTTTGCGACGAGCATCACCTGTGCAATTCAAGATTCCTGTTGAACTACGTTGATAAAATCCATCCATCGTCATGCCGCTTATCCAGGTTCCAGTCGCGGAGGCAACAGGCTTAACAAAGCAGCCCAGACGTCCTTTTCACGAACAACTTCCTCCAGCTCTTGCCGGAATATTCCAAGGTGTTCCCAGGCCAGCTGCGAGATAAAATCCTTCTAATGGGTCCTGTGTCTGCCCCGGGGTCTCTTCCCAGTTGGCCGTGCCCAGGAGACAGCCTTATAATAACGAACGACCACAACTGACTCCTCTCAATGTGGAGGAGCAGCGGTTCTACTCTGAGATCCTCCTGGATCATTGAGCTCCTGGTTCTATCTCTAAGGCTGGGCAAAGCATCCCCATGGAGGAACTTCATTTCAGTCGCCTTGATAAAGTCCGTTTACACGAATGAGAATGGCTGTTAAGCGCTGCTGTTTCGGGAGAGTTACGGTGAGCGTTCCTCCTCTCTCCTTCACGATGTTTCCTGCATTGGAGGCATCCTTGTGAAAGGGAGAGGGCCATGCTCGTGACGGTATTTCCTGAAACGGCCACTCTTGAGAGCAATTCCCATCACACACCGAGCCCTGAAACCCTACCTCA
>JAZEWT010000028.1:5390951-5401007 GCA_036362905.1 Mordacia mordax
GCCCCCGCGACCCGGCACCGGATAAGCGGAAGAAGATGGATGGATGGATGAGAGGAGGGGAAAAGACCGCCCCCCCTGGGGAGGTGGTGAGGGAAGGGCTGAAGGGCCCACCCCACCTTGCCGACCCCTGGCCATCCCAGGCAAACCCGCCCACTTACATTGCCATGACCCATCCCCACCTATTCGCCCTGACACAGGTGCCCTGGTGCACCCGTCCTGGTAGAGCGCGAGGTCTGCCACCACACCTATAATACGAACTCTATTTTCAGGGATCGGCGATGGACTGGCGTCCCGTCGTCGGGTGTATTCCTGCCTTATGCCCTGTGTTTCCGGGATAGGCTCCGGTTCACGTGACCCTATATAGGATTAAGCGGTTTCAGACAATGAGATGAGATGAGATTTTCAGGGATCACCTCTATAGTCTCTAACCTACGAAGTGGGCTCTAAAGTTTGTGGACCTGCAATACTAACTGTTGAGAAAGCTGTAAGAAGAGTGAAGAGAGGTTACGTTGCACTCTGTATTCTATCTGGGGGGTCCGAGAGCACAAAATGTATTGTAATTGAACTTTTGTCTGGCAGCTACAGCTCTGCATCTTGCTCTGCAATGCAGTGAGGCTCACGGGCGGTGTGTGAGGAGACGTGGCAATGGCATGGCCTACACAGTGGCACCACAACCACCCAGTGTCTCGCTCCGTGGCCCCGTGACGGCTGTGAGGACGAAACGACCGCTGCACGGACGTGGAGAGAACGGCGGGTGGAGCTCTTGGGGATCATGCAACATCGTCCCCATGTATTAGACTACAGACGGTCCCCAGGTTACAATCGGGGTCCGTCCCTCGGTTACCTTCACAAGCCGTAACAATACAGTATTTGTACGGTTGTAGATATGTATAGCATTCATTCATTATCAATAGCCGCTTCACCCTGTACGGGTTGCGGGGGGGCCAAAGCCTATTTTGGCCAACAGAGGGCACAAGGCGTGGGAATATTCAGGATGTGTCACCAGTATATCGCAGGGCCCTTTTTGGGGGCAATTCACTTAGCAGGACAATTAATTTAGCGAGCAGCATGTCTTTGGACAGTGGAAGAAAACCAGAGTACCCAATGAAAACCCACTTGGACATGGGAGAGAACATGCAAATTCCACACAGAAAGGCACCCGAGCCACAAACCGAACCCAGGACCTTCTTGCTGTGAGGTAGCAGCGCTACTCACTGCGCCCCCACGCCAGTAATAAACCTTGAAGTCGGTACACAATATTTAATGTTATTCTGTATACTGCATACAGTACACTGCACGTAATAGTGTCTTACGGGAGCATGTTTGTAAGTACGAGCATTTGTAAAGCCTGCGTTCATAGGTCAGGGACTGTACAGCTGAATGTGCCCCTGAAACGCGGCTCGACTCCTCGTCTGAGTGCAGATGCGGGAACCATCATCAGGAGCTGCGCCGTCTGCGTGGCCTCTGTGGCCTGGGGACCCCGGCCGCTCGCTTCGAGACGCCACGGATCTTTAACGGATCAACCAGACGCGCATCGTGACGACCTGGGACTTCATGCGCGGAGGCAACGCACCGCTTCACGCTTAAGGGGAAAAATATACTGTACGCATTGAAAGGCAAACACAATACAACTAAATTAAGCACAAATATTGTTGCAATTTTGTATTTATTCAGGCTCATGATATTACCCCACACAACACACTAAACGCTACAGATTTTTAAACAAGGGCAAATGGATTAAAGCAAATCTCGATGCCACCGTGAGCCGATGCTAAGGATGCTCCATCCACTTGTTTAGCAAAGAGGCAGCTTCAAACTAGACCTCCCATAAACGCGCCAACAGTGCCAACGCAGAATTGCTCTCAAAAGCTATTATTGCGGGACAGCTTTGTCGAGCGTTCTTTCTTCAACGTGGGAGGCGATAGATTGCGAAGGAGAGAATACGATCCTCCACACGGCTATCCCAAAAGAACAGCTGCAGAGAGAAATTCTCACACAGCGAGTTGCGATCATCATTACACAATACAGTTCCGTCCAATACAGTTCTGCCGGACTACCCATATTTTTGTCAATAATCAACGGGATTAAAGGCCCCTTGCCTGTGATATATAAACCTGCTTTCAACTATCTATATTCGTTATCTTTACAACCGACTACTCCTTCCACATCATCGGAAGCTGTGACAGACGCAATGGGAGAGACCCCCGTGTCCTCCTCCTCCTCCTCCTCCCCACCACCCGACCCTGGCGCGCTGCTCCAGTGGGATTGATTAGTGGCAGCGGAACCAAGCGCGAAGCGGAAAGATGGACGGCAAGCGCGGCGACACTCGGAGACGGGGAGACTTCGGGCGACCGTGCTCACATGCGGGTTATCGCTAGTGGAGGTGGCCGAACGAGCCGCCGGTGGGCCGCGGCTCGTTCGGCTGGCGCTGTCGCCCGCATTGCCAGGGCAACAAGTGAGACCCGGCCCCTGGCATAGAGGGTGAGGCTCGCTGGTGGCGCGGGGTCCAGACTTCCGTACGTGATGGAGAGAACCGTGTGCCGCGCCCGCAGCGGCACACGCGGAGCAACCACCGTTTGTTCTGCCGGTACCCACCGCCATACACACGCCGCTGTACGCCGAAAGCCGCGGTTCCCGTACAGCACCGGCCAATGTCATCTCCCGTCACACGGAAGGGTTCGTTCCTGGTGGCCCGGCGGCATTTGCAAAGTTCACTCCAGACGGCGACGCCAATACAGTCTTGGCCAAACCATGAGGACATCGTGGGAACTAGGTGCAAGGCTTTAATCGCAAAAGTCACTTGCAAAAAAACTAAATAAATCTACTGGTCATGCCTGCATCCGATATTTGCTACAGCTGAACATAACGTTTGCATTCGTAGTAAAAATTGTGGTTTCCATTTGATAATGTATAGTTCATTCTGTATTTTTAAAAAACCCCATCATTACAATTCTGTGCCTTGAACTAATACAACAGAATGCGCTGGTAATAATACTTGAGAGAAAATGCCTGCAATAATCACAAGCGTGCACAAAATAAAACCTGTATGCTGCCTAATACAAATTGTTGCTGCTTTAGCGACGACAAAATCAAAACGACCCATCTGTCAACCCATGGGCTAATGTCAAGTCTTTACTTTCCATTAAGAGCCGTCCCACCCCCCATACTAAATCCGCCAACGCAAGCCACGTTATTTCTCTGTAAACAATAACCGCAGTGTAAACAAGCGAACACGATTCGGCCGGAACGAGCGCTTTTGTGAAAATATCGGACGCAGGCGCAACTCTTCGGGATTTGTGGAATCTATCGTCTCGGGCGAGATGCCGTATCGCCACTGCTGTGCACAGGTGGCCAACAAACTCCGAAACACACTCTCCAATCGCTCATCTGGGGGCCACGGGCAATGACTTGTCATACTTTATCTGGTGCCGGTTAGACGTTCAAGTGACAACCCTACTCTCGTCACTCTCCGATGCCCAGTTTTAGTCCCTAGGTCACCCCTTTAATCCTGACAAGGTCAAAAGTAGTGCGAAAGATTGCCGGGTACCTGTGTGTCGCAAGTGCAGCGAAGATGGGTATTACTTTGAGCGAGCGGGTGAAGGACATAGGCAGACCATCACCTTGCGTGTAGCGGTTAGTCTGATTCCAGTATATGGACCCGGAGATTAACTAGGATAAAGGGGAAGGCGTTTGGCATGTGCTGTGCGGCAGAGCGCTGGGTGTGCAGTGGCGCCGCGGGGGCCGAACGCTCTGAAAGCGTGCCGCCTGCCCTATCGTGTGCCGTAAAGACCCTGTGGCATTGTCAACGAGCGTTGATCACCGTGCGCCGCGGCCCAAGCTTCACGCTATTAAAGCTACCAGCGAGCACGTAATGACGGGAAGTAGTGGCTTGGGTCTCGCTTCTCCAGTGGCTCTCACCCAACCCATAAGGTCTCGGTTATCGACGCATCCACATGGTTGGCATGCAGCACACACAAGCAATGAGTTTTCCAAACAATGATTTTCTCACTACAGGAATTTCTCTAGCTTCTAGCGTATATTCTTAATAGCAACGGTCTCTTCGGAGGTTATGTTAGTGTGACGTTAGTGCTCAGAGCGCGTACATTCAACAACTTACTCCACTCATTAGGCAAATAAAGCATTGAGTTTTCGTTTTCTCTGCTTAACAGGACCACGTTTACGTTCAACAGGTCAAAGGGAATTACACAAGTTACGCTGAGATGAGGAGATACACGCACACGGCGCTCGCAAACCACACCACCTAACGTTTTACTGACGGGACGACCACGTCTGTTAAAACAGAAATAAAACACGTACACAAAAATGATGTTAGACATGCTTATTTAGACAGCAAAGAGATAGTGAACATAAACAAGCCACACGTGCCGAGCGGCAGATAGGGCCGCTATCGGGACGCGCTGGCGAGCATCTGAAGTGAGGCCCAGCGCCAGGCACGGTCACGTCGAATGACACGGGGTGAGAAGGCGGGGAGCGACACTAGGCTCACCTAGCGGGAATCCGCTAGTGCTACAAGCGTGTGGGGGGGGGAATGGGAAGAGGTGGCGCCAAGTGCCGCGAGCTGCAAACGCCTACGCACCACGAGCCTTTGCCGGCCCCCAAACTAAAACGGCTATGGTTCTGGAGCAGAGCAACGGGAAAACGCACGCACGCTGGCGACGGTGAAAACAAGACAACGAAAAAAGGAAAGTGAGGAAAATCGATAGCTGACCGACCATGCGCAGCCCGGCAATGGCACGGCGGCACCGCCGGCGCTCGCAAAGCCGCTCCGTTTCGGACTCGGCGTTTCGGCGGCGGTGGCGGTGACGGCAGCGGTGGGAGTTTGCGGTGGCCGGGGATGGGGCCGCGCGGCCCGCCGGGCAGCTCACTGCTGGGGTGGCGGGGGCGGCGGCGCCTGGCTGCTGGCGCTGCTCGAGGTGTTGGGCGAGGGCGGCGGAGTCGGGCGCTTGAAGCGGTCGGGACTGCTCCCGCGCTTCGGGGATGGACGCTGCGGTTCGTAGGGGGGCAGATAGGTTCACAAGGCTCAAGAGTTGCAGGTGGAATGGTATAGAGAGGGTGACCAGTCAAAAGGCACTCGCTGCATGATGAGATATAGAACTAGCAGACATTTCAATTATTCATCCTCATCATCACCCATTGGCAAATCCACTGCAGGATGAAGGTCTCTCCAATGCATCACCATTTTTAAAGGTTTTGCGATAACAGTATTTGCATTTCTAGAGTGCTTTTCAAACGAAGGTCACAAAGCGCCGTATAGAGTTGTAGAGAAAGCGGAATGTCAACAACATCCGAATAGATCAATTAAGTAAAATAATGGCTAGAAATCAACGAGGGACATAAAATAACAAATAAAAATAATTGTTAACTAAAGGAAGAAGCATTCCAAATCCATTATTATTTTGATGGTTGTTGGACGATACAATTCATTTGGCATCTGCATCGGAGCCAATTTCCTCGCTCCATCTGTGTGCTGGACCATCAATATAACAATGCTATTGCTCATTCTTAGCGTTCCATTGGACCTGCACTGGAGTGCTCCTGCAACTCCTTTCCAAACAGCATTTTGCATGTGCAAGGAAGTACCAAGAGAAACTCCACACGCAGGACACAAGGTCGGGTTCACAAGCCCTTCTCTCCCTTTCCTATGTACTGATGCTCGATGTACAAAAATTGCTTCTCACAGCTGTTCTTTTGTAATAACCGCCGAGTGTTCCTCCCACTCTCCTCTGCGATGTTTCCTCTCCAACGTGGAAGGTGAAACGTCTTTTTCCTGAATTAATGGACCTCCTTCTCACTTACAAGGCTCTTACTGGCGCTGCTTTGACATAGATCCATGCCCTATATCAGGCACCCTCCTCAACACGACAACTTCAATCCTCCAATACGGGTTTGCTGTGTGTGCCCAGATCACACCTCCGTTCGATGGGTAACAAGAGCCTTCTCACGCGCTGCTCCCGGACTCTGGAACTCCCTTCCATTGGAGATTCGCTCAGCCGAGTCCCTGGGCATCTTCAAATCTCGTCTCAAAACTCAATTGTTCCATAAGGCCTTGAAGTCCTCTGGCTAGGACTGTTGATGCTGCTCGCTGTTGTGCTTGGACGATGTGTACTGTTGAACTGCGCCTGCTTAGGAATTCTCATTCCTTCCTTTGTTTATTTAACAATTATTTTGTTTATGTCCTTCATTGATCTCATCTGATCTCATTGTCAGAAACCGCTTAGTCCTGTACAGAGTCACGGTGGGCCAGAGCCTATCCCGGCAGACGCAGGGTGCAAGGCAGGGATATACCCAAGATGGGATGCCAGTCTATCATCGGGCAATGCGGGCAATTTAGTCTGCAAGCCAATTAACCTATGCAGCAGCATGTTTTTGGACTGTGGGAGGAAACCGGAGTGCCCGGCAAAAACCCACGTGGACACGGGGAGAGAACATGCAAACTCCATACAGAGAGGCACCCGAGCCGAGATTCGAACCTGGGACTTCTTGCTGTGAGGCGACAGCACTACCCACTGGGCCACCGTGCCGCTCACTGGACCACCGTGCCACCCACCTTAATTGATTTATAGCCATTACGTTACTTAAATTGATCTAATCTGGTTGATGATATGCTGCTCTCTCCACAGCTCTGTGCAGCGTTTTGTGAAAAGTGCTCTAGAAATGCAAATATTGCTGTTATTAATATTATAAGTGTGGCGATGCCTCCAACATGGGAAGCAAAACATCTCTTTCCTGACCACCTCACAGCCCGGCAAGACTGGGAGTTTCACAACCCTGCACGATTCCATTCACTGGAGTTGAACCACAAACACCAACACTAGAAGCTAAGGTCATGGATCTCAAGTGACGTATTAAGATTACACTGACGTTTACAAAGCTCGGTCATTTTATCGAGTGGCTCGACACGGTAATCTCACATTCCAATCATCCCAGCAATATGTACGGGATGTCAATGTGAGGTGAATGAGAATCGATGGGGTTAGCGATCGATGTTTATAGATTCAGAAAGTCTGACTTGTTTAATGGAATCAGTGGATCGTAAAGATCAGCAATATAGAGACAAAGGTGGCCTGGCATGGTATGGGACACACCACTCACAAAGTTGCTGTGCCTGCCTTAATAGGTTCTCACTAACACGCACATAAGTCTAACAGTGTATGTAGGCCAGGGGTCGGCAACGTACGGCACATGGGTCATTAGTGGCGCACGAGATGATTTTGAGTGGCACACGCAATGGCAGTCTAATAAACGGCGAATAAACTAAAATGAAAAAAAAAAATCCCGGTAAAAACTATGTTGGACTGCTGTCACTCTCCAAACTCTACTGCGTGATGACATCTCACGCAGAAAGATGCAATTCGTTTATTTACCACATTACGATTAGTGGGGCCCACCTATCAGTGGCACATGGATCCGAAATAAAAGTGAATAACTCTTGGCATGGGCCAGTGAGTAGCGCTGTAACCTCACAGCAAGAAGTTTTCAGGTTCCATTCTCAGCTCAGGTGCCTTTCTGTGTCGAGTTTGCGTGTTCTCTGTCCCCGCGCCCGCGTGGGTTTTCACCGAGTACTCCGGTTTCCTTCCAACGTCCAAAGACACACAGCTGCCTAGGTTATTTGGCCTCTTAATTAAATTGCTATAAAAAGTGTGACCTGCGATGTACGAGCGTTACATCCTGGGTATCCACCCGCCTTGTGTCCTCTGTCGGCTGGGATAGGGTCCGGCACCCCCATGACCCTGTAGGGGTTTTAAACCGGTATTGATAATAAGTGAATGAATGACGAAGTATTCTCTGTGTGTACGCACGTGTGTGTGTGTACGCGCGTGTGTGCGTGTGTATGTGCACGTGTACGCACGGGCATGCCCTGCCCGGCGGGGCCATGCAGCCCGGGCGGGAGGTGATGGGCGGGCGTGGTGGTGCGGCTGAGCGTGGAGGGCGGCGTGAACCCGGCCGGGTGGCCGCACAACGAGATCCCTGCTCCTCGCGGGGGGTGACGCACAGCAGACGTGCACGCGCGCGCAGACGCGTACGCACGCAAATGTGCCGACGCACGCGCGTGCAGACACGCACACACATGCACGCAAGCAGCCCCGTACTCACACAGACGCGCGCGCGCACACAGGCACACAGACACGTATACACACCCAGGAGCGTACCAGCACGCGCAGACATACAGGCACGCACAGGCAGGCAGAAGCATGCACAGAAACGTTGCATCCATTATTCTGCAGTTCTACACAGCGGCCAAGTTTTCAAAAGGGCCCTGACAGCATCACAACAGGCTCTATCACACGGCAGCTCGCGAAAGATTCTAAATAATTAATAATAATTAGAAAACTGTTCAATCGGAGGAGGCCACAAACACAATCGCGTTCTCATTATTTGTGTGCGTGTACGCCAGTCAACGTGTGAGTCGATGTGGGTATGTGCTGCGGGAGTCAACGTATGTGTGTGTGTGTGTGTAGTTGGCACAGTAATAATAATAATAATTGCACTTCTAGATTGCTTTTCCCCCCTGAGGGTCATAAAGCGCTGTAGAGAGCTGTCGAGAAAACGGCGGTCAACAGCATGCACTTGCAAACACAAACCGGTGGTCAGCCCTGCCTGGAACCGCCACCACCGACTCTTTTCATGGCCAGGTTTCCTGAACAACAGTTCTCACGCGAGTACATTGTTAATGATGATGCTATATTGTCGTGCCGGGATCATGGCTTTCTGCCGACCTGCGCCCGCTCGGGAAAATGTATTCCTTGTTTGTTGAAGAATTATTATTTTCTTCTGCTTACTTTAGGTCCTATAATTTAGTGTTGATGTTTTGACTTTCAGTTGAACTGTCCAGATGTTGTTGTCGACATGCCGTTCTCGCCACAGCTCGGATTTGTACAAAAAAAACTGAAAAATATATAAAACGTTATTGTTGTAATGATGTAACGCTGATTTTACATTCATATGTCACTGTTGTTGATGTGCCGTTCTCTCCGCAGCTCTGCGCAGAGCTTTGTGACCCTTGCATGAAAGGAGCTCGATAAGTGCAATTATTATTATTAACGACATCAGAAGAGTACAACTGAAAAAAAATTGCTGAGCAAACAAGTATGGAATAAATGTTCCTGAGCAGACACAGGTCGGCAGCGAGCCATCATCCCAGAATGACGACAGCGAGTCACATCAACAGTCCCGGCCAGAGGACTTTAAAGCCTTACAGAACAAGTGAGCCTTGAGACGAGATTTGAAGATGCCCAGGGACTCAGCTGAGCGAATCTCTAATGGAAGGGAGTTCCAGAGTCTGGGAGCAGAGCGCGAGAAGGCTCTGTCACCCATCGAATGGAAGTGTGATCTGGACACATGCAGCCAGCTGCCCGTATTGGAAGATCGAAATTGTCGTGTTGAGGAGGGTGCTTGAAGTAGGTCACGGATGTACGTCGGAGCAGCGCCAATGAAAGCCTTGTAGGTGAGGATCTTGAATTCAATCTTGTATATAACCGGTAACCAGTGGAGAGACATCAGCACTGGGGATATGTGATCGTGGATGGATGTGCGAGTGAGGACTCTAGCAGTCGCATTATGCACACGCAGTGCATTGCAGCACTGCTCCCTGACACCCCTGCCTATCTCGATCTTCTACACAGCAGGTGGTTTAAATTTAATCTGGAAAGAACCGTAGAGCTGTGTAGCTGTGCGTAAAAGTTGCCCAGCAGGGAGGTGTAAGCAAGTTACTACATCTTGGAGTACTGGGGGCAAGTCTGGCCAATTAATCCAGGCATGTGGGTAAACGTGTGTGTGTGTGTGTTATAATAATAATTGCACTTTTATAGCGTTTTTCACCCGAGGGTCACAAAGCGCTGTACAGATCTGTGGCAAGAATGGCATGTCAACAACATCAGAGTAGATCAATTTAAGTAAAATAATGGCTATAAATCACTGAAGGGCATAAAATAAGAAATAAATTACTGTTATGTGAGTAAACGTGTGTGTGTTGTGTGAGTAAACGTGTGTGTGTTGTGTGAGTAAACGTGTGTGTGTTGTGTGAGTAAACGTGTG
>JAZEWT010000028.1:5439787-5454404 GCA_036362905.1 Mordacia mordax
ACCCAGGTTAAGAACCACTGATTTAGATGGACTTCTAGCTGTTTTTGTTCGTGAAGTCGATTATTTTCAATTTATCTTTAATACAAGGTGGGTAGAGTGTACATATGTAACAAGCAGAAATGTTTTTACCATTTCTCCAAAAATGTTATTTTTGCTGATTTTTCCATTCTTATGTAAGTTGGTATGTCGTACTCCCCGCATCTCTGTGCAGCGCTTTGTGACCCTCGGGTGAAAAGTGCTGTAGAAATGCAATCATTATTATTTATGGCAATAATACAGGTGTTAAGATCTTAAAACACCAAAGTAGACACCTTTTCTGCTTGTTACATATGTACGCTGGCAAAAAGTACCCATAGCTTAAACAGCTCGACCTGAGCCACTAAGCATTGATATCGCATTGTCCTGAGCTGACTGCCTTTTGGCAACATCTGGCAAACACTGACACTCAGGCTCAAAAGAAAGCCAAGTCTGGTGTAGGCCAATCAGTTTTAAGGACAATGCATACGTTATCAAAGCTTCCTTTTTGTTTATTTCGCCACAAGTATGTGTGGCTTTTGCAAACTAAACACTTTGTGAAAGGTGTCTATTTTGGTGATTCAAGATATTAACACCAGTCTTATTGCCAGAAATGGTAAAAAGCTTTTCTACTTGTTACGTGGAGAGACTGTCTATGCAGTGGCAACATCCGCACCTCCGCACAGAAAGAAAGCCCAAGGCAGTTCGACTTCTGCCTGTGTGGAGTTTGCGTGTTCCCCCTCTGTTATGCATGGGTTTCCTCCTGATTCCATGGTTTCTTTCTATAATTAAAAACATGCTTACTAATTGACTGATAACATCACGAAATATAGGATGCAGTGTCTGGAAAATGTTAGCACCAGCTGACAATATGAGTGTCTTCTCGCTTCCCCGCCTCTGCGGTTTCTTGATGCCTTTGAGTGGTTCTTTGAATAAATACCTCACTGAAAGAATATTGTCCCACGCGGTTTAAACGGTGAACTTAATGTTAAACAGCAGAGTGGCGCCAGCGCCTGCCTACGCAGCGTCAACCAGTAGGGCTCAGAAATTGCGAGTTCGATTCCAATGCACGGTCACTCACACCAGTGACGATTTTTTAAAAATATGCTTTTTCAATTATCAACAAAGGTGAAAGTGGGGTAGGAGGGACAGGGGTACAACACGTTTCTGGGAAGGAGGAGGTAGGGGGGGGATTGTATGATGCAGGGACTCCTCGTGGTTCCCAGAAAGAAAATAATTGGACTTCGGATGGCCCCGCCAGTGAGGTCCTAAGGACCCTCCTCAATTGACCACAATCCCCAGCTCAGGGAAAGCGCAGTCAGAACCTAAGTCTGTTTTACGCATGGAGGAGACTGGGGGAGAAGCACAACGATGTCAAAGTAAGTTAGTCCACGCCGAGACAGGAGACACAAGTGAAGAGAAACACCAAACATTCGTTTTTGTTTCTTGGAATATTGTGGTTTCACAGCTGATGTAATCCACGCAAACCCCCCACAAAACGGCAGTTTAGCTACCAAAAGCCCGCTCGATGCACCTCGGAACCACTCCCATGGGTTTTCACCCAAACACCTCTGCAGCTGAGGTGTAATTGTCAAGGTTTTCTCTAAGAAGTGGAATTGACGACCCGAGGTGCTTTTTCACACAGGGCTGATTCTGCGAGTGCGGAGTACCCAGGATGAGTTCATTACCCTTCTGATTGAACAGGAAGGCTAGATGAGAACAGCAGCAGATAGAGACTGCCACACAGAGGTGTGGATTAGAAGAGATGAGGAATGTGCGCATTGACATGGCCAAGACCGGTCAGAGCCGAGGTGGAGGGCGGAGGAGATACCGGTGAAATCAGGGCTGAAAGGGGTTAGGGCAGGAGGATAATTAAAAAAAAATGGTTGAAAAATGTTAACAGGGAGGAGGGAGCGAGAGAGACGAGGAGGGACACGAGGAGGCAGGGAGATGATGAAGAGGGAGTATGGGAGATGAGGAGAGAGACGAGGAGGAAGAGACGAGGGAGTGGGAGGGAAAGGCAGAGGACGAGGGACTACAGGCAATGTCAGCGGCGGTGAATAAAGATTTTCCTCACCTCATCTTGTGTCCGGTAAACCTGTATCGCCACGCATGCTCGGCGAGCAGAGCGCGGGGTGCCGCGATGGGGAGGGCGCGGGGTGCCGCGTGGGGCGCGGGGTCCCGCGATGGCGGGGCGCGGGGTGCCGCGTGGGGCGCGGGGTGCCGCGTGGGACGTGGGGTGCGGGGTGCCGCGTGGGGCGCGGGGTGCCGCGATGGCGAGGGCGCGGGGTGCCGCGTGGGGTGCGGGGTGCGGCGTGGGGCGCGGGGTGCCGCGTGGGACGTGGGGTGCGGGGTGCCGCGATGGCGAGGGCGCGGGGTGCCGCGATGGCGAGGGCGCGGGGTGCGGCGTGGGGCGCGGGGTGCCGCGTGGGGCGTGGGGTGCCGCGTGGGGCGCGGGGTGCCGCGTGGGGCGCGGGGTCCCGCGATGGCGGGGCGCGGGGTGCCGCGCGATAGCGGGGAGTCCCCTCGCTCCATCATGGCGCGGCAGAGCTCGCCACGGCCTACATACACTGCCTCCTCCCTCTCCTCCGTCGTACTGGGAGCGCTAGGTGATGGGGGGGGGTGGTGGATCGGAGTGGTTGCAGGAGTCTGCAACGTGGGTGACGGGATGGGGGCAAGGGGCTGTTGATAGCGAGCTCCACAATATTATCGGGGAGGTTTAAAATGCGTCCCATCGTGGGTGTATCCCTGCCTTGCGCCCTGTGTCTGCCGGGATAGGCTCCGGCTCACCGCGACCCTGTTCTGACAATGAGATGAGACCTCCGTCGCGCCGAGGCCGCGCAACTGAAAAAATGTAAATAAGAACATGTCCCGAGTGAGTTTCAGTGAGGAGCGGCAGTAAACATATACCGTGTCAGTGAATAGTCGTGACGTGATGACCAGAGTGTGAGTCAGCAGTGTGGAGCCAAAAAAACATATCCTGTGCAAGTGTCCCTTTACAGCCAATCGTAAGATCGTATCGCACGGCGGTATCCGTGAACTACCACTGTGAGGTGACGTCAGTCCCTGAGAAGAGAGCGTGTTGTGAGAGGATTCGAGCAAATCCCAAGCGCGTGCCAGCTCACCACGAAGAGATCGTGACATTTTTAATTGACTGGCAATGATTGTCCGTAGACATTAGCAATAATAATAATAATTGCATTTCTAGAGCGGGCGGCACGGTGGCCTAGTGGGTAGCGCTGTCGCCTCACAGCAAGAAGGTCCCGGGTTCGAATCTCGGCTCTGGTGCTGCTTTCTGTGTGGAGTTTGCATGTTCTCTCCCCGTGTCCGCGTGGGTTTTCGCCGGGCACTCCGGTTTCCTCCCACAGTCCAAAAAATATACTGCCGCATCGGTTAATTGGCTTGCAGACTAAATTGCCCTCTTTGCCCGGTCATGGACTGGTGTCCAGTCGTGGGTATATCCCTGCCTTGCGCCCTGTGTCTGCCGGGATAGGCTCCGGCTCATCACGACCATGCACAGGATTAATCGGTTCTGACAATGAGATAAGATTTATAGAGCGCTTTTCAATCGAGGGTCACAAAGCGCTGCAGAGAGAACGGCACATCAACAACATAAGAATGTCAAATAAAACAAAATAACGATTTTTTGGGGTTTTTTTTAAAGAGGTTAACTTACAGGTGCTATGTACTACTGTTTAGACTGAGTCACGTATTGTTCAAGTGTATAGACGAGCCAATGTCTTCAGCGGGTTCCAGAGTACACGACAGCGGCCTTGTTGTGAGATGAGCAGGCGTCGGTAACTTGAGAAAGTTGCTTTGATGCGAGCCGAGCTGAGTATTAACGGTAGAGGTTGCACTCGGGGATGGATGATTCGTGGCGAAGCTGGTCCGCGGAGGCTACGTCCACCTCGTGACCATGGTAGACAATTCTCTAACGAGATGGCGTTGATGTGTATCTGTAGGGGTCACTGCTCCTAAAAATGTAAGGATCACTGCCCCTAGTCTCGTCGATCCATATGCCATCTGGAACGAGGGGGATAGCGGCCGGAGAAAAGAGCAGTGGGGTCTTGACTGTCCGCTGCTGCCCCCCACCACTCGGCCCTCCCGACCCCTTGGAGGAAGACCCGGCCCAAGGGGAGGGGGGTCCCGCCGTGGCCGGAGCCGGCGAGGCCCCGCTGTTCGGCTGCTCCCCACTCTCCATCCGCGCCGCAAGTTCTACCTGCCTAGCGAGGGCCACCCGTGTGTCGATGCATCATCCCAGCACGTGAACCCAGGCCAATCGTCCCTCTACGCCCTCCCACACCCACCGCTCACCACGCGGTGCTCACCATATGCGTGCTAACTGCTGCACCACCGACCTTTTCCGGGTTAACCACCCTTAGCCACGACCTCAGGCAATCGGCAGTAGCCGCGGTGCTGCCTAATCAGACCGCTGTAACCCGGTGATCGACCTTCTTCCACGGCACGGGCGTCGAGATGCACCTAGGCTGGCACGGCGCGAGGCTTGGCACCACAAGCTCCTCTGACAGGCGAGGCTGCGTCAGCTTGGTCATGCAGTCCGCATGCCCAGCCACCGCATGCCCAAGCAGTTGCTGTTTGGCCAGATAGAGGGTGCGAAACGGGCGCGGCACGGGCTGGAGAAGAGATGAACTGATGTGGCACAGGAGGATGTGGCATTAACTGGACTTACCAATGACTGGCACCAATGGTGTCAAGTTCGGACGCTGTGTTAGATGTTCGTGAAGGACGCTACTGGGCAGTTGGAGGCAGTTGCCCCTCCAGAACAAGAGAGGGCTCATTGTTGTGAGCGACGCTCACAACAATGAGCCGAGCGCTGGGCGGATAAAACTCAGCGAGTTGGCAGAGTAGAGAGCACGGGAGATGCCTCTGTTTGTCATCTCAGTCAGCTCATGACACCTGGGTCTGTCCCGTGATCTCCTGTCAGCAGCGAGCAGTCGACGCGTAATGTGAGAGCCGCAAGCTCTACCTGGCACGGAACAAGCGACGTGGTGATGTCTGCGCCATTCAGTGGGGTCGACAGTTGTTCTGTGCATTCACTGGAAAACAAAGACAAACAAAGGCCACGAGCGTCACGCTGTCCACCAGGTCCTCGCTCACAGAACTTGCACCAAACGTCCGTGACGGCGATGCCTGGGATCTTTGTCTTGTGACTCTTTTATTGATTGGTCTCCGCCCGCAGCTCGCGGCGCTGTCCCCGTATGTATCGAGCTTTGTTCTCCGGTCTCTTTGTGGAAATACTCTTTCATTTCGCGTCCCGACTCACTTTCCCCGACGACTGCAGGCGGACACACACAAGTACAAAGATCACCCGTGTAGCCTGCGCAGGCTATTGGGCACCCCTGGCCTACACGGTTGTGATGACCATCAGCCATCGAAACAGAGGCACAGATGAACAGCTGTGTGTTGCAGGGTCTGGCACTGTTCACCTGCACACTGTTCTTCACCTGCACACTGTTCTTCACCTGCACACTGTTCTTCACCTGCACACTGTTCACCTGCACACTGTTCTTCACCTGCATACTGTTCACCCGCACACTGTTGAAGCAGCGGACATCAGCATCTGTCCGATTCTGGGTAAAGAAACGAAATAAAACCATTATAATTAAGGGATCTCGGCCTCCGGAAGCACCACAGAACCGGGCAGCGTGCGTGTACTCGTATGCTCTTGGTTGCAATGTTTCTTAAGCCACGATTAATTAACGACCCAACGGCGATGATCCAAGGCCACACAAATATTTTGGGGTGATTGAACCTCCACCATGGGTCCCTTCCACGATTTGTGCTATGTAGAGGAAGTCCTGATGGGGTGTAAACAGACCTCGTTTTCCTCTTTGCAGGGGACGGACGTGTTTGAACCCTGGCATGCAGGCATTGATTCATGGTTTGAGTGACGCCTGATATTCCTGCCACCATTTCTCCCGTTTATTTGAGGTATGACAGTTTCCCGTGCAAGTTAGCAAACCTGCAATTTCCTTTGTCTGGCTGTCAGCTGCTCGTTAATTTGTGGCTGGGCATAGTTCCTTGCTGCACAGCAAGTAAAATGGAAAATACCCCGTGGATGCATGTGGAATGGTAAGCTGTGATAATCGCTTGAATGTGTAAAGCCCAGTCATCCTGATGCTGGTTAACCAGGTGGCCGCGCATCCACGTAAAGGTGTGTTGTTAGCGCGCTTCACCATGACCTCCGTCTGCGGGTAATACGGGGATATGCGAACTTTTTTAGTCCCCATGAGCTTATGTTCTGGAGCTTCCATCTGCATCACATAGCCATCAACAAAAACGTTGCCTTTGGTCTATGCTTTTTGGTTAGGGATAGACCATGCCATTTGCCACCTAGTGAGATATTCGACGCCAACTGAGAGCCATCAATATCCTCTGGGGGTCAGTGGTAATGGTCCAAGTAAATCTAACGCTGCCATGTCGTTCACCCGGGACATCATGATTAGCTGCAGAGGAGGAAGCACTCGTTTTCCCAGGAGTTTTCAATGCAAACAGGTGGCACAGCCCTGATCGAATGTTTTGACATCAGCACCCCATGGATTATCAATTGTATAAGCGTGTCTATGTTACCAATGTTTTAGCCTCCCCCAAGTGAGCCAACTTGTTGTCGTGAACTTCTTGTATTAACGATCGACGCAACTGGTTCGGTACCACCAGGGAACGCTGTTGACCTGTCACGCGCATCAACAGGGATTTCCACAATACGTATATACTGTTCAGACTCATCTGTGGTACCTTCGGGTGGTGGATTGCTAATTTAGTTATGAATCATTAGCGACTGCTCATCCAGGCCTTATTGACGAATCCACTTGGCCCTGGACAAGCCAAAGTCAACGTCACCTTGTGCAACCGAAGCAGGATCTGCATCCTCACCAATGCATCCCCTGGGTCGTTCATCTGCTGACAGCGCGAGCCCCCCGACTTCACAGGCAGATGTTGGTCGACGGGGTCACCTTGAGAGAGTATCGGCCCTAGTGTGTCGGGTACTTTTCCTGTGCACAATCGTACACAAAAACTCCTGTAACTTTTTGAGCCTGTGAGTTAATCGAACTGACTGCAGGTCGACCCAGAAGGAATATTGAAGGGATGCAAGGTCATACCTTATCACGAATCTTCTGCCGTAGAGTTATGGGTGAAATTGCGGTGTGACGTGTACAATAGCCAAGGGTTCCCATCGCGTAACCCAGTGGCGTTGTTCTGGACTGGTCAACACCCTGCTGCCATATGCAATGACGACTTCTGTGCCGTCGTGAGTTTGTGACAACACTGCACTCAAGGCTGTATTACTTGCATCCGTGTCGAGAACAAAAGGTTTAGTCCAGTCAGAGTACTCGAAGGACAGAGCCGACACGGGGTGTGTTCTGAGCCATTCAAAAGCCTCCCGTTGTGGTTCTACTCAAAGAAGTCTACTCTTCCTATCCATGACGCCATATAAGGGTATAGCGATGGTCACAAAGTTTCCAATAAATCGATGGTAATATGAAACGAACACCATGACTGTGGTAGGACGAGGTCAATTATCAATACACGCCTTTGATTGGCTCGCAGACTAAAATTGTCCCGCAATGCCCGGCGATGGACCGGCGTCCCGTCGTCGGGTGTATTCCTGCCTTACGCCCTGTGTTTCCGGGATAGGCTCCAGCTCACCGTGACCCTATATAGGATTAAGCGGTTTCAGATAATGAGATGAGACGCCTTTTTCCGGGTCTGTGACAATTACTTTGGCACTTTGAATGAGTCCCAAATACCGGACAGATGTTCGTACAAGGCTGCACTTAAAAGGTTTTAGATTTAGACCCACCACTCGCATCCTTGAGAAAACTTGACTGAGATGCTGTATATGCTCCTCAAACGTTCGGCTGAAAACATTTACATCGTCCAGGTATATGAGACACATTTGCCACTGGGCACACGTCAGGGTTCGGTCCATTAACCATTGTAGAGTGGCTGGGGTCGGCTTCAAACCCATTGGAGAGCAGTTAAAGTGGTAGAGGCTTTATGTTGTCTTAATCGCCGTTTTGGGTTTTCAGGACTCGTCCAGAGGAAGTTTCCAAAATCCCAACAGGAAGTCCAGGCTACTGAAGTGTTTTGCCCCCGACGAAACGTCCAACGTATCATCCACGCGAGAGATTGGGTAAGCATCCGCTAGGGTGACTTTATTCACATTTGTGAAATCTGAACAACATCGTAGCGAGTCCTCTGGCTTTTTAACAAATACAACCGCCACCGTCCATGGACTGGTAGAGCGAGCAATGATGTCAGCCCTTCACATCTCACGCAATGCCTCCTGAACATTTCATTTCTCAATGACGCGCATTCATTATGAATTTTCGAATATAGGAGTCGCATTTTCAGTGTCGATTTAGTATTCAACATTGTTATCCCGGCCCAGATCATGCTGATTTTTGCTAAGTATGTCCGTAAAGTCTCCCCTAACTCTTGTGATTGCTGCGCCTGTCAAGTTATCATTAGCGCCACAGAGCTTGTATATCCAATCAGCATCTGTGTCATCCTAATGTTCTGAAAAAACGGCACCGATAAGTCGACTATCCTCTTCCATGGGGATTATGGGCGCCACCTGTGTGATGATGGTTCTCGCCTGAACGAGACGTAGCAAATTAGAAACGGTCCAAACCTGCAAGAATAAAGGTTGGTTCCTACGCACGACTGTACCCGCTCCCCTCAACCTGTGCCTGTCTGTGATAGTGCGCACACAGGTGTGACCGGAACAGGAGTATCGGCTCCACGAGTTGCAAGGAGGTGGCACAAAGGATAAATGAAGCAACACCTGCGTGTGTGGTGGAATCAACCCCGACCATTGATCCGCCACTTGTACCCTGGCGAGATTCCCATCTGCAGTCCCCGAGAGCGATGTGTCTCGCCAACATGAGGTATCCTGTTTCCATTCTCCCTTTGGTAGTCGCTCCTGTTGCTCTCCAAAGGGCCCTCTTTGTGACGTTGGTTCTCATCCCTCTTCAATGGTTACGTACAGGCGTGTGCGTGCTTAGGTGCGAGCTGTTTGGTGACCGAGGCGCTATGAACAACCTCGGGGTGAGACTCGCCCTAGAGATCCCTCGCTCCTCTCGATCCAGGTTCCCCAGTACAGCGTCTCGGCATCCTAGTGGAAGGTTTACCATCGCGTTCGCGTGAACGTCCAGAGAGCTGTGCAGTGCTGCAAAGGGTGAGTGGTGGTCGTGGGCTACTGTCGAGTCTGCCTCATTAGCCCGTGAGCGCAAAACACTTTTTAATACCATCAGAACAGTGACGGGCGGCACGGTGGCCCAGTGGGTAGCGCTGCCGCCTCACAGCAAGAAGGTCCCGGTTCGAATCTCGGCTCGGGTGCCTTTCTGTGTGGAGTTTGCATGTTCTCTCCCCGTGGGTTTTCGCCGGGCACTCCGGTTTCCTCCCACAGTCCAAAAAAACATGCCGCCGCATAGGTGAATTGGCTTGCAGACTAAACTGCCCTCAGTGCCCGGTGACAGACTGGCGTCCCATCCTAGGGTATATCCCTGCCTTGCGCCCTGTGTCTGCCGGAATAGGCTCCGGCTCACCGCCACCCTGTACAAGACAAAGCGGTTTCTGACAATGAGATGAGATCAGTGACGTGCAACACCGCACCCATTACCATTTTCGAAAGAAGGAAGGAATGGTAATCCGATCTCTGACACCCAGTAACCAGTTCGCAGGTTTGCCGAGCATTTTTGTGAGGTCTTGCCAGAAGGGATCATCCTCAGCCCAGATTACATCATGGGGCAACATGGGGGTGAACCTGCTGGGGCTGTGATGCCTCAGCAAGTGGAAGAAGTAGCCACCCCCTATGAATGACTGGCATGGGTGACATTTGTAAAGGAAGTTTCTACAGCGCTACTGACCGGCACCACAAGGAAGGTGGTTGTGTTTGCCGGTCACCCACTAACACGGTGACTGAGCATACGGGCCACGTAACCCAGCCAACGCAGCCTCGTTTGCCAGACATGTTCACAAAGCCTAAGATCCCCCGTATAGCATTAACAGACCATAGGGTCAAGTGCCGTTAATGTGAACCAATGAAGTCCGACACGGCACACGAGGGGGTGGGTAGCTATCAACGCGCCCGGCCACCTTTGTCACCCTAGTGGCGATGTTTACCGCACCAGGTACTCATTTGATGCTGAGTCGACCTACGGAGGGTCCAGCACCGGTTCAGAAAATCGTCACTGGTGTTGTCTGTGAGTGGGATTCGAACTCGGGTCGCCGGTTTCGTAAGGCAACGAGCTAACGGCAGCGCCACCGCTCCCCAACGTGCGCTGTAAGCGGAGGAGCCCCCGCACCCCAACCCGAGGGGGGTGGGTCGCCGTCTCTGCGAGCGGCCGCGGACGGCGGTACCGTCACTGGAGGCGAACTCAGCCGTGGAAGCGTCTCGAGCCACGGGCGAGGGACGCGCGCTCTGTTAACGTCGCCATTCAGAACCGCGCCGCGAGGAAACTGCGGAGAGTCGGGGAAGGGGAAGGCAGACACAAGGTTACCCAGCGCCAACATTGTCCAGACGCTGTGTCCGATATAGAATCATGGTATCGGCCAATGAATAAGGAAACCGGAGAAGCCAGTGGAAGCCCACGCTGAACAGGGGGAGAGCAAAAGGGGCTTATTCATTGATTACACTTAAACGTTTACACTATTTGAGCTCGGCGATGGGCTGGCGTCCCATCGTCGGTATATCCTTGCCTTGCGCCCTGTGTCTGCCGGGATAGTCTCCGGCTTCACCGTGACCCTGTATAGGACTAAGCGGTTTCAGACAATGAGATGAGATGAGACTATTTGACCTTTATATCCCCACCTGTGCATCAGAATAATGATGAACCCTCTTAAGCAATATTCCGACTTTATTCCGACGTCATGAGAACGTGTTACACGCTTGAAGCAAGATCGCCCGTAGAGCGGGTACTTTACTGGTAATAATAACGATAGATTTAAGCATTGCTTTAAAAAGCTCCTCTTTTGGATTAGCCGTAGCGAGCGTTCCTACCTTCCTCTCCATCGGGCCGAGAAGACGGGCGGCGTGGTGGTGGCCCAGTGGGTAGCGTTGCCGCTTCACAGCGATAAGGCCCCGGGTTCGATTCCCGACTCGGGTGTCTTTCTGCGTGGACGCTATGGGTACTTTTTTGCCAGTATACATATATAAGATTACAACAGGTTTTTACCGTGTCTGGCGATTATGCAGGTGTTAAGATCTTAACCCTAGCCCTAACCATACTGATATTAAGTGATTACTGATAGTTGTTCCTCCTACAAAACATTAGAAAAACACGTAGTACGACTAAAATAATTAAAATGTAAATCTCACTGTATTATCAGTCAATCGTAAGTGGGGCTGTTAACGCTATGGGTACTTTTTAGCCAGTATACAAATATAGATTACAATAGGTTTTACCGTATCTGGCGATTATGCAGGTGTTAAGATCTTAACACCTGCATAATCGCCAGATACGGTAAAACCTATTGTAATCTATAGTCAATCGTAAGTCACATATTGTCAGTGTTTGGCCACGCGCTTTTAGTCTGTATCCCATGATAGATTGATTTTGTGTTCAAAAATGTTATCAACTACTTTTGAATGCGGTAAAAGCGGGTCATTTAAACATTTTATTTTTATCCTATTTTATACGGGACTAACCCACAAAACAAATACGAATCATCGACTCTCCCTCCAGTCACGAATACGACCGGGCGTGGTCCTGGGCCACGCCTCGGAAAATCCCAAGTCGCCGCTGCCTTAATAGGCGCTCCCTAACAGGGCTAGTGTCCCCCTGTACTCTGCAGCTGTGATTTCTTTGGAGCGACGGCGTAGTGGTCAGTGCGCTGCAAACCCGTAAATGACTGTAATTGGATTTTCGCTCGCAGCCACCGGTGAGTGAACCGGTCCTGGCTCTCCTCTAGATACAGGGTATAAACAGCGCCGCTGGTGAGACAAAGGCGGTCGGTACTGGCCACCCACCCCCTCGCGTTCTGTGTCCAGTAGGTGCTACTCGCTAACAGCGCTTGACACCGCAGTCTGCAGAGGCTATACGGGGGATATTTGTCTGTGGTTGCGCAATTGTGAGGTGTTGCGGGCACACACACGGGCTGTGTGTGGCAGTGCCACCTGTACCCCCCCCCCCACACAGCCGCCCGGTTTCATCAGCGGGGCCTCAAAGCGCCGCGCGGATTTCGCAATACGTTTCGAGTAAAATGAGTGACGGAGCTCAGATGAAGATCCCCGGGTAGCCTTGCACAGGCTAGCCGACCAAGTGCAGTCAGCGAGCAGTGGCTGTAAGGGAGCGGACGGGATGTGGGGCCGCGTGTCCACCTCGGACACAAAACCGGAACACGTGGCTGGGGGTAAAATGAACGAGCGAGAGAGACAGGGCTGTGCCCTGTTAGAGGCATCCTCGGCGCCCGAGGATGCCTCTAACGTGCGAGGCGAAACGTCGCGATGGAGAGGGGGTGAGCGATCGACGCGGCTGTCCCGAGCGAGAAACTTTTCAAAGCAATCATCATGCATCGAGCCGTGAAAACCTACATCACTACTCTGATGTTGTTGTTGACATACCGTTCTCTCCACAGCTCTGTGTAGCGCTTTGTGACCCTAGGGTGAAAAGTGCTCTTAAAGTGCCAATAATATGATTATAAATTGTGATATTATCGGCCCATTAATTAATCAGTGTTTTTAAATGTTGGAAGAAACTGGAGAATCCGGAGGAGGGGAAACCCACGCAGAACAAGGGGAGAACACATGGGAGGCTAGCACGACGCTCCGTCGCCTTTGTCTCTATCGTGGCGATGTTTGCACACCGCACGCATTTGAGGCTGAGTTGACCTATCGGAGGCCTTGGACCGGTTCAGAAAATTGTCACTGAAAATGACCTCTGGTGTTGATGGTCGTGAGTGGGAATCAAACTCGAGTGACCGGTCACGTAGCACAGTGCGCTAACCGCTGCGCCACCGCTCATGACACCACTGTACACTATCACACCACACACAGTGAACATCGACACCAAGGATTCTCAAGCTTTTGCGCCTCAAGGCCAACTTGGCTGCGCTCTCCACAGATCACCAGGTGGCGCTCGCGGCTCGCTGATGACGGCTCGCGAATTTCAGCTCCCTGGGAATCCACTGCTGGATGTTAATTAATTATTTCGGGGGTTTTTTTCATGCGGTATTCGCAGGAGGACACTTGAGAACCCGGAGGAAACCCACGCACAACACGGGGAGAGAACAAATGAACTCCGCACAGAGACGGTGATCGAACCGTCTCGGGCACGTGATACTGGAGAGCCGAACCATCGAGCAGCGGATAGAGAAGGACTCGCCCCGGCAACCGCTAGGTTAATCAGAGAGCCGGGTCGTGGGCTCGCCAAAACCCTGGTCAGGGACCGAACCCAAGGTCTGGTGGGTCACCGGGGTGGAGGAGGGGGGCGGCGGTGGATCTGTCTGTTAAGTCTCTCACTCATTCGTTTTCATTCCGCTGTCGTTCAGTCACCGCTGCTCACAGCGCGCACTCCCAGGAGACCGTGTAGCTGAGCGGCTGTGGACAAAACTCTCTCTAATTAGCAGGACGCCTGCCCCGCGGGCGATCTTGCTCCGAGCTACCCATCGCTGCTCTTTCAGGATACAGCTGTGCCGACAAAACAGCAATGCAGAGTTAATTGCCTTTTGGCAATACCTGGCTTACAATGAGAATTAGGCGCTAACGAAAGCCATATCTGGTGCGGGCCAATCAGCTTCAAGGACAATGCATATATTATGAAAGAGCAGCTTTTCGAGGCAATCATTATGAAAGCTTTTTTGTGTGTTTTTTCCAAACTGGCCACTTTTTTAAAGGTGTCTATTTGGTGTTTAAAGATCTTAACACCAGTATAATTGAGAACGTTTGTAAAAAGAACACATCATCTATGTTTTACAGCTATGGAGAGCAATTCGCATGCATAGAGCAGTGACAAACCTGCATCATTGTTCGAAGCGTGTAACACGTTCTTTTGACGTCTCTTCTTGATGACGTTTCCTGCTGACATGGCTGAGGGAATATTGCTGACAGCTCTCTGACGTGTCAGTAGCGTGATCATGAATAAGTGAAAGTAAAGATGAAATACGACATCCAAACCGTGGTGTTGTGCAGACACATCTTGTGTTAATGAAGGATTCGACCTGGTACCCTCAGTGCGGACATACATACACACAGACACTTTAATACATACACACAGACACCTACACACATACAGACACCTGTATGCATACACACAGACACATACATACACACAGACACTTACATACATACACACAGACACTTACATACACACAGACACTTAGATACATACACACAGACACATACATACACACAGACACATACATACACACAGACACTTACGTACATACACACAGACACTTACATACATAAACACAGACACTTACATACACACAGACACATAGATACACACAGACACTTACATACATACATACAATACGGAGGCACAGATACAGGCGGGAGGATTCCAGGGTGGTGCAGCGGTAATGGTGCAGCGGTAATGGTGCAGCGGTAATGGTGCGGCGGTCACATCTGTGTCTC
>JAZEWT010000028.1:5508866-5524744 GCA_036362905.1 Mordacia mordax
ACTCCCACCCACTCTTCCTCTACTCCCACCCACTCTCCCCCACTCATCTCACTACTCCCCTCCACTCTCCCCCCTCTCATCTCACCACTCCCCTCCACGCTCTCCTCTCATCTCACTAATCCCTTCAACTCTCCCTCTACTCCCCTTCACGCTCTCCACTCTCACCTCCCTCTACTCCCCTCTTCTCTCACTGCTTCTCTCCACGCTCTCCCCTCAACTCTCCCTCTACTCCCCGCTCGTCTCACGCTACTCCCCTCTACGCTCCCCCCTCTCATCTCACTACTCCCCTCCACGCCACCACAGCCCGATAGCGGTGCAAGGAACCGAATAATAACGTCGGCAATACTGTTGCTGGCACGGTGTCTGTTCAACGATAACATCCGCGCCACACAGAACGGCCATGCCCGAGGCAGTTCCATTGCCGCCTCGGGCACCATTATGAGTTTGCGTGTTCCCTCCCCTATTTCGTGTGGGTTGCTTCAGGATTGCCCACTTTGTTGCCACAACTAATACACACCCCTTAATTAATTGGCCAATAACGTCAAAATATATAAGAAGCAGCGTCAGGCAGGTGTTTGCAGGCTGACTGTATGGCTGACTCCTGTCTGAAGATTCTCCCAATGCCTCTGTATTAGTGTCTCGTCCATGACCAGACTTGAAATTGCGGTGACCGTGGGTAGCGGTGGCGCAGTGAGCAGCGGTGGCGCAGTGAGCAGCGGTGGCGCAGTGCGTAGCGGTGGCGCAGTGAGCAGCGGTGGCGCAGTGAGTAGCGGTGGCAGCTCAGAGCAAGATTCCCAGCTCGGGTGCCTTTCTGTGTGGACTTTGCGTGTGCTCCCCGCGTCCGCGTGGGTTTTTGCCAGGTCCTGATTTCCTCCCATCGCCCAAAGACACGGCTGCTGCCTCGTCCATTTGGCCTGCTGAGTAAATTGCTCACAGTGCCCTGCGATGTACTGGCATCACATACCGGGTATAGCCCCGCCTTCAGCTACTCATGTCTACCGGGATAGGCTCCGGTCGCCCGCGACCCTGTACAAGATTAAGCGGGTATTGATAATGACGATGATCATAAACTGCATTATTCTATCCAACGGAGATGCGTGCGTACAACCCCACGGCTACACTGCAGGACGAAGCAGACGATTAGATCCGAGCGGGCGAGCGGTACAAGCCGCGGTGTTGTGCACGGTCCTCCGTGACCGTATTGACGGGAGTCGTCGCCTGCGTTAGCCGGCACCGTGCGACACGACCTCAAGGCGATCTCAGGCACTGTGCTCTGTCCACTCCACAGCTATAGCAGCTTCCGTGATTACCAACCTATTATATCCTTACGCAAACAACACCACGTCAAACTGCACACACCTGATGATTGGTAACTGCCTCTGCTGGGGGTCGAGAGGACTGGTGTAAGGACACTCTTGGGTCTTTAAGACCCTGCTACTCAGAATACTGGGATAATCCTGGAGTGGGAAGCCCTGGTATGTAATGATGTACGTTTTCACCGCCTGATTTAAAACTATTTTCAGTTCCGGACAGCGGTGTCAAGCGTTCCTCCTCTCCCCCTCCCTACGATTCGCCTCCCACGTTGTTGATATCAGACGAATCGTCAACAGGAAGAGATGGGGAACCCTTGTGACCGGCGCTCCGACAGGGGGGCTCTTCAGAGCTATTCTCGTTTTGTTTCTGTCCAAGTTCCACATTTTGTTGTTGTTAAAGAAAAGGGTTCAAAACCACCTTCGCCTACCGTAAAACCGCCCACAACATGCTAAGGACAGCGCCGTCTCCTGGCCACAAAAAGAATGAGCCATGTGCAGCGCGGTATCTCGGCGCTGGACGGGTTGCACCGTCACATGCCTACGCCTAGCAACGCAACAGCGCAGACGTGACGCATGGGTGCCACCGTGTTTGTTCTGTTGTTTATCCCGAGACCGTTCTTTTTCTGAACAGTGCCAGGACTTATGGGTGGCAGATTTAAATGGTTTGCGAAGGAGAGAGGGGGCGCGATCGACGCGGCTTTCCCAAAAGAGTAGCTTTTAGAAGTAATAATCAATTGAGTGTTTGTTTTCATGTTGTTCAGAGGATGTTGTTGAGAGGAAACCGGAGAATAGAAGAAAACCCATTAAGAACAGGGGAGAACACACAAACGCCACGCAGAATGCCCCCGAGGTGGGAATTGAATCACCTCCGGTGGGTCATTCTGCCTCTGAGGCGCAGAGGTTACCACTGAATAGCCACTCTAATACACTTGCAGAGCGCTTTTCACTGAAGGGTCACAAACCCCTGCAGAGCTGCGGAGAGAACGGCATGTCAACAACAACATTAGGACACTTCAACCGGAATTCAAATAGTAGCAATAAATTTAAGGACATAAGATAATCAATATAAAAAAGAAAATAATTCTTCAACAAACAAGGAAAACACGTTCCCGAGCAGGCGCAGGTCGGCACAGAGCCATCATCCCGGCACAACTACATTGAGTCAGAGGGCTTGAAAGCCTTATGGAACAAGCGACTCTTGAGACAAGATTTGAAGATTCTCAGGGACTCAGCTTATACTCTCCAATGGACGGGCATTCCATAATCTGGGAGCAGCGTGCGAGAAGTCTGTCACCCATCGATGATCAGCATGGAAGGGTTAAGGAGTGTGCCTGAAGTAGGTCACGGATGTATGTCGGTGCAGCGCCAGTGACAGCCTTGAATTCCATCCTGACAAATGTATCATTCTACGAGCAGCATGCGCACACATCGTGACTCAGCTCCTACAGCAGTAATTTCCCACCTTTCAAAACACTAGAGCAATTTCAGAGCCAAAATTCAATGCAAGATCTACCATTAAAAATACTCTACTTCAGTAAAACCCTCAAAAATGTTCGCAATAAATAATACTCACTTGTTCTTCGTGTGACACCTATTCTTGTCGCACACCAAGGCCAACAGTTTTAAATAGCCACCATACAGTGGTATCTCGCTTGTACCTACTCTCTCTACATATATTGTTAATATTAAAGTCAACTGTTGAAGACTCGAGGACTGACCTGTCGTTTGCGATCGACTGGTGTGGAGGCCACTGTCCTACACGCTTGCGGCGTTGTTTACCGTCGCAGACTCACCACGGTTTTCATTACGGTCAGACGGATAACACAGGGTCGGGGTGAAAATTTCTGAAATCGTAATGGGATTTAATTCGATTTGCTTGTAATCCTGGACACAGTGGTGGGTGAGGGTGAAGCTCCAAAAGGGGGCAAACCGTGTGTGACCCCACCGCTAACCCTGCTGGTTTACAGTGCGATACGGTGTTATTAGACAACCGGAGTAGGCGCGTTAAGGGCGGGGGCGCTGATGAAATCTCGCTGTGAAGTCGCCCTGCGCGTCACACCAGCGTGAATGTTCGAGTCCGTTTGACGAGTGGGTGACTAGGCTCCGATCACAGTCAGCGACATTAACACGAGACCGACATCGGAAGCCATACACGGCAGGGCCGATTCTCTCGGCAGCAGAAAGGAGAAAGGTTTTATTAGACGAACAGGAAGATCTAACCGTACAGTAGTGGGCACGAGGTTAAGTCCCCTCCGGAGACCTCATCAGTCCCATTGCAAAGATGAGGTTTAATGATCAAGGCAACCTTATTAATATTAACGTAATCATGTGTAGGTTGATTGTAAAGTCCCTACCTGGGCGGCAGGTGTCTATACAAGAGTAACATCTGTGACTCAGAAAAAAGGACCTGCCTGAGGCGATTCAATTTCCACCTCCAGGGCTTTTGTGGAGTTTGTGTGTTCTCCCCTTGTTCTGTGTGTATTTCCTCCAGGTTCTCAGGTTTCCTCCCATAGCTAAAAAAAACACTCATTAACTGGCCGATAACATAATACATAGAGCACGGTGTTTGTAAAATTGTAAAATGTTGATGCAGGCTCACTGCATGCTTGCCCCCCCCCTCTTCTGTGCACTTCCTCTCTGTGCCTCCACTTGGCTCGCTCTCTCCCTCTCCAAGTGAACAAGACGGCGGCGGAGTCTTATGGAGCGGTGATGATTTTCCACGAGAAGACGACAAGCGATGCGTCACTCTTGCCCGTTTGTGCAGAAAATCATCGCGCGTGGACGGGAAGCTCAGAGCACTGCGATCACAACTCGGTGAGCGGTTCGAGTCCCGCCAGCTCACGCACACGGAGATTTTATGTTGCACCCTCACTGGAACGCCATGCACGGAGAGAATATACCAGAAGGAAAGCTGCCCTTAGATTTCTAATGTTGTCTAATGTTGCAAGTGGCGATTCTTGACTATTTCTATACTGCACGCCACCATTCTGTAGGATTTTAAATTGATATTTAATACATTTCTCAGTGAAAGATTACATATATTATACAGCAACTATTGTGTATGTAGATCCTCGATAAAATCACCTAAGTATATTTTTAGGTTTTATTTGACGTGTGGTGGTAGGAATGGGGGTTATACAGTGCTTTCACGATCTTCAATTGGATGGTTATTAGACCTCTCAGAAGTATCTAAAAATGCAGGAAATGCCTCCTTGTGAATGCATAATTTCGAAACAAGGACCCCCAGACCACCTGCTTTAAAGGAGATCGTGAGTTCACCGAGCAAACTGTTTCCCATTCCACCCACGACTCTCGTCACATCCGACATGAATTCAGTGCCATGTTGCCACCCAAACACAACTAACAGCTAAAATTGAATTTGTTACATTAAATATTGACGTTGCCATTAAGAACCACTAATAATCTGTAGGCCTTTGTCAATCCGCTCTTGGAGGAAGTCACGGGAGGGGTTGGCTGTACTTCACCGCACTGATCAGCGCGGGTCCTTCAAGATGGCAATTGGACTCAAACTCTGGTCACGGGTTCTGGAACCAGGCGCTAACCATGGCGCCACTGCTCCCCCCAACCCCAAAGCCCCACACACACACACAAACGTATTGGATTGCTCTTCACATCGGAGGACATCAATAGCCGAGAGGAACTTTGATCGCGCTGGGCGTGTCGCTGTATGAGTACTGGCTGCTGCTCCCGCACAGACACTATTGACAAACGTGACCTCACTTGGAAGCAACAGCAGCATCAGACGATCTCTGGGCAATAACACTGACTGCCTGACCTCAGAGGATTAACAATAATAATAATAATTGTATTCATAGAGCGCTTTTCACCCGAGGGTCACTAAGCGCTGCACAGAGCTTTGGAGAGAACGGCATGTCAACAATAACGATATTAGAACGTAAAATCATCAACAATTACGTTTTTTGTGTGTGTTTTTTTTTTTTACAAATTGGAGCTGTGGATAGAATGGCATGTCAACAACAACATCGGGACAGTTCAACTGAAAGTGAAATAGTAGCAATAGCGCCGCATCAACAGTCCTAGCCAGAGGGCTTGAAAGCTTTACCATAGATGAGTGGTTCTTAACCTTGTTGGAGGTACTGAACCCCACCAGTTTGATATGCGCGTTTCACCGAACCCTTCTTTATTGGAAAAATAAAATGTGATCACCTGCAGCCAGTGATGGCCAAGCGGGGCGTGTCATCACGAATCATATGAGTGAGGTGTGTGTCTTGACCTCCACCGAACCCCTGAGACTGACTCACCGAACCCCTGGGGTTCGATCGAACCCAGGTTAAGAACCACTGCCATAGATACTCGGCAGACATCCCAAGGCCCCGTCTGCTCCGTCACGGTGCCCAAGTGAGTGGACTGGCATCGTGACTCATCACAATTTGGTTGACACTAGGAACAGTTGTTTTAATACGGGTTTTCATGGCTCGATGTATGAGAAGCTGGAGAGCTGCTCTTGCGAGATAGCTGTCGCAGGGATTTCTCCCCTCTCCTTCAGAGACTGGTGATGCCTCCAACGTGGGAGGTGAAAAAAAATGTATAAATATAATTAATAATGGGTGGCGAGGTGACGCAGTGAGTAGCGCTGCTGCCTCACAGCAAAAATTACCGGGTTCAGTTCCTGGCTTTGGTGCCTTTCTGTGTGGACTCTGCGTGTTCTCCTCCCATGTCTGCATGGGTTTTTGCCGGGTACTTTAGTTTCCTCCCGCCGTCCAAAGACAAGCCGCTGCCTAGGTTAATTGGTCTGCTGAGAAAATTGCTCTAAAAAGTGCCTGCGATGTAATGGCCTCACATCTTGGGTATAGACCCGCCTTGCATCCTGTGTCTTCCGGGAAAAGACTGCAGCCTCTACAGGATTAAGTGGGTAGTGATACTGAACAGAGCAATTAATAATGTGCATGTATTCATTCAATTGCGAAGGTATTATTCAAACAGCGAGTAACTTAAATGCACGAGAAAATCGCCTCGTGCTTCTAAGTTACAGCCAGCAGCAAACCACCAGACACTGCATCCTATAACGTTGTGATGATATTATTTATTATTTAGCAGAGGCTCTTATCCAGGGTGACAAATCATTAGAGGCGTAGCAAGGAATCCACAAAGAGATGGGAGTAAGGCAACCATGCAGTCAGCTGACGCCAATAGCTGCCAGACACGCGCATTCTATATGTTATGATGTTATGGGTAAATTAATAATGAGGGCTTTTTTTGTGGGAGGAAACCAGAAAACCCAGAAAAAAAACCATGCGTAACAGGAGAAGAACACAAACTCCACACAGAAAGGCACCCTGGGCAGGAATCTAACTGCCTCGGGCAGGACATTCTTTTTGTGAAGCACAAACGTTTACACCGTCATCCTGCCAATTACTTGGCGATTGTGTTTTTTTTAGTTGTGGGAGTAAACCAGAGAACCTGGAGGAACCACACGCAGCACAGGAAGAGAACACACAAACCAGATACAGAAAGACAGGATCCTTCTGTGAAATATCACGAGAGGAGGAATGTGCACTACTACCCTCCTAAAACAGCAGCTCGAGAGCAATTCTCACTGTACTGAATGGGCTAAGTGCTAGATTTATTTTGCTACATGTTTCCAAGACACAGATTTATCAAGCAGAGGCAGCAGGAGGAGGAGATGCCATACTTTGCCCGGCTACTGCTCAAAAGTCTTGGCAGTCACACGACGCTAATCGCTGGGCAGATAAAGATTCGTCAATTAGAATCCCGGCGAATGGCCGCGATAAGCATGGCTTATGAACAGAACGCACACATTACTTGTGATGTGCCAGTGGGCTAAAAGAATGTCTAAGGCAGGACAAACTTGGCAGCACAGACAAAACAAGAATCGGTCTTTGAATGAAAGCGCGACCCCCGAATCACGACAATTCCTTAAATGGCCAAGGCAGCGAATCTCCGCACGACTTCCCTTTGGCACTCCACTGCTGGATTAAGGCCTCCTTCTGCCACAACAATAATGAAGGGCTGTTTGACCGTACATCGCCGCAGCAGTTCGCGAGGGGTGGGCAAGGGGGGGCGGGGGTTAGGACCGGTTCAGATATCACTTGCCACTCATGTGAAACGTCACCTGGAATTGAAGTTAGGTCAGCACGGATCACTATACCATCACTCCACCCAAAGCGGAACACATGCCTACTAAGAATGTGAACCTCTCCCCGAGCATATGGATTTACAACATATGTAAGAACAGCACAACCACATCTGAGGGTAGAGTACGGCAGGCTGGGGGCACTGACTAATGTCTCATCTCATTATCTGAAACCGCTTAATCCTATATAGGGTCACGGTGAGCCGGAGCCTATCCCGGAAACACAGGGCGTAAGGCAGGAATACACCCGACGACGGGACGCCAGTCCACCGCCGGGCATTGCGGGACAATTTTAGTCTGCGAGCCAATCAACCTATCCAGGAGCATGCTTTTGGACTGTGGGAGGAAACCGGAGTACCCGGCGAAAACCCACGCGGACACGGGGAGAGCATGCAAACTCCACACAGAAAGGCACCCGAGCCGAGAGATTCGAACCCGGGACCTTCTTGCTGTGAGGCGTCAGCGCTAACCACTGGGCCACCGCGCCACCCTACGTTATATTATATAGGCTAATTAAGGAGTTTTTTTTGATGAGGGAGGAAATCGTTAAATCCGCAGGAAACCCACGCAGAACGGGGGAAGAACACAAACTCCACACAGAAAGGCGCCCTAGGCAAGAATCGAACCACCTTGGGCAGGACTTTATTTCTGTGAGGCGCAGATGTTACCGCTGTGCGACACTGCCGCTATACCGCCACTCTGCCCAAAGTGGACTACATCAAGGTTTAATACCGATGTAAGCATGGGGATTTCGCAGGGGCTGCTGTACAAATCCTGTCTCTAAAGCCGGCCCACGGAAGTATGTCTCCACGTCCTCAATTTGTCCGCACATGTCATTTAAACGCCGAAATGCCGGCGTGGCACTGGCCGTGCCACGAGCAGCCTTCTGGTTCTGTCCCTAGAAGCCGACACGCTCATCACCTTGAGTTCCACCATTAGTCAACCCGATAATGGGCCGCAAGCAGCACTTAGTAGTCCGTGGAGATCAGACCTGTGTGGGCCTTCAGGCCTCAAACGCTGAAAACCGTCTGCAGGCAGAGGGATCGCACGCACACAACGCGCAGAGATATTTTAAAAAACACGCAGGGAGTATTTTAAAGTGTGCATCTACTGCCTCTTGTCATTTACATAACGTTATTCTCCCAAGAAGATCTAAATTGGGTCAACAGAGCACTTTTTTCAATTGCCTATTAATCCACTCAGGCCTTTGTTTTCTCACAGAAGGGTTGATAATTGTGAGCCCTTGAGCACAAAAGAAGTTACAGAGCTTAGCACACATGTGGACAGTGTACTTTGACTTCACGTTTACAAAACATCATGCTTCCACACAGGTCCCGAATAATGTGCCCCGGCATTGCAAAGAACTGCAAAGAAAAGAGTCCTCTGCCTCTCTGTGTTCGCTTGCAAGCTCTAAATGCGGGATTGTTGCGGTACAACCAATACATTTTATTTTAACAAGCAGTGTTGCTGCCAAGGATGGTGATGATGTATCCAGCATGTGCGTTTAAACAACCGTCAACCGCCGCGCCCCCCCCCCCCCATAAACGCATCCCTTAAGTGTCTTGCAGTTTGGCCCGTGCTGTCGGCCCAGTGTGGCCCGTGCCGCCAGGACACTGACCCCACATTCCAATCTAAGCCCAGGGGAGGGTATCCTCTCAGCCGGACCGATCCTCCGAGAGAGCAACGCATGGCACGTGTCGGCCGAATTTCGGCGCGATCGTTGTGAAAATGAACACATGGTGCTTGCTGCTTCGGCGGGGTGGTGGAAAGGCCAGCTGGGTGTGGCGCCGGCATTCCAGGCCGTTCGCCCACAGTCTTGAAGGAACGCTAGCGCGCGTGTCGTGATCAACGAAGAACCACGCCAGACAGTTTGTTTTAACTGAAGATGGAAGAAACTCTTAAGCTACGTAGTTATTTTTTTTAACACTTGTCCAGTGGAGAGGTAGAAGGAAGCTACAACATCCCAGGCCATCGGGCGCAATTTATTCATCCCAATTAACGTTGGTAGGTCTTTGGGATGAATAATAAAATGGTAGAAATAATCATATTTGCATATCTACCCGGCAAAAACCCACGCAGACACGGGGCGAACGTGCAAACTCCTCAGACAAGACACCCAAACCGGGAATCGAACCCGGGACATTCTTGCTGCGAGGCAGCGGGGCAACTGAACGCGCCACCGCACCGCCTTGAACGCGGAGGGCATCAAGCGTGACGAGGGTGGGGAGAGCGGGGTTACTCACGCAGAGACGCATGGCTGCTCCTACCCCCATGGCCGAGCCGCGGCCCCACGCACACTCCGAGCGGGGCTACATCAGGGCCCCATCACGGCACGGGATGCACGCGGCCGCCCACCGCCGCGGAAACGCTCCGCTATCTCAACGCCGCTGTAAATATGTTGCAGCCCGGCTGCACGTTAGCGTTCGCTCTCTGCGCTTCCCGAAGGGCGGAGAGGGGGCGGGCGGCGAGAGGGAGAACGTGGACGGACAACGCAACAGCTGGCAGCGACGCATGGGGCACGCTCGCCGAGCGGAAGGAGGAAGCTGCCGCTCGCGCGATTGTTTGGCATTCTCGTCACCAGGGTGAACAGGGGACACCCTCTTCGGGCGAGGGTCGGGAAGGAGGGACGGAGGGAGGTCGAAGGGAGGGAAGTCATGTGACCAGTTAACGGTGACGACTGGCTCAGGCGCCTTTGAAGGTAAGATTGCGAGAATAAGCGACGCCCCAAGCACCCCCTCCTCGCTGCCCTCCCAGACAACCCAACCTCCCCAGTCTCACCCTCCCTGCCTCACCACATTGACCAGAGCCATGGAAATGTTTTCTCGAACGTCCCTAATTGTTGGCAGCAGTAATGGTCGGAGTAAAAAATATCTGCAGTAGTAAGTGCGGCATTAATCAATAACCGGACCAGCTGGGCATGCACCAGGGCAGAGCAGCAGAAGAGGACTTCCTACATTGGCGCCATCAGTAACAACAGTAAATATTTGCACTTCTAGAGCGCTTTTCACCCCAGGGTCACAAAGCGCTGCACAGAGCTGTGGAGACAACGGCATGTAAGCAACAACGACGTATTAAACGGCAAATCAACAACAATAAACGTTTTTCACAATGGGAGATCACTCCCTCGCTGATATAATTAAACAGGTTCCCCAGTCCATCCGCATTCTTAACGGCCTCCTGCAGTTCGATGCCAGACTCAGGTTTCCTATAGGCAGCCCCCACAGCTGCAGTGTGGGTGCGGTGTGTGGCCCACGTGCCGTGAGAATCACGGGGCAACTCGGTACGGCGTCACGCAGAATGCCAGCGGTCTACAACCTTTTAAAACACCAGACCACTTCTAGAATCTAAATGCAACACAAGCTCTGCCGTTAAAACTCTAAATTATTGAAAAAAACCACACACACACACACAAAACGTACACTCTACGTAATAACAATAACAGGATTTGTACAGCGCGCTAATTCCGTGCCTGGTTAGGTACGAGGCACGAATACGGAGCCGTGGAGACAGGCCCAGTAACATTCAGTGTGACCCCTGTGCTTGCTGCACACCAACTCCAGCTGCTTGAGTTTGCGACCCAAGGTCGCCACAGCTTTAAATACAACCACCGTGCGGACTCTTAGCTGTTCCCCCTCTTGCTATATATTTTGTAACAATATGCTCTCTAGCCAGAGCCTACGAAGCACCGCTCGAGACAATATCAAAACCACACACGCACACACCTCGCACTACAGGTCACCGCATACAGGGTCGGCATCTTCGGCGAGATCGCTGGAACGTTGAAATGCTGTGAACGTGCGCACAAGGCGGCACGGTTCCGTACACGCGTCATTAAACGGCATCATTGTCGCCTCGCCTTCATGGTGACAACTTTCCCTTCAAGGTTTCAGAGTATCGCTGGATCTTAAGCAGCTCAGTGCTGAGTTGACTACATCGTACGTATTCGATCGTATATAATCTTTATATATAATCTCTCTTGGTTAGTCCGAGTGTTTGTTCTATCCAAGGAATCGGTGAGCTTGCAAGCTCACTGTGCTTGCAAGCTCACTGTGCTTGCAAGCTCACTGTGCTTGCAAGCTCACCGTGCTTGCAAGCTCACCGTGCTTGCAAGCTCACGGTGCTTGCAAGCTCACGGTGCTTGCAAGCTCACGGTGCTTGCAAGCTCACGGTGCTTGCAAGCTCACTGTGCTTGCAAGCTCACTGTGCATTTTCTGCTATAATACGAAACATCTAATACTAAACTAGTAGCGTTAGAGATAGGAGCCAGAGTTTCATCGCAGCAATCTCGCATAGAGCTTGTAAGCTCACCGAGTATATTATGCTGTAATAATAAACATTGTTCATGCTTTGTGAGTATAAACACAATCAGACTTCACAAAGATTTGTAATTTCATTTCATATTTCTGGAACGGATTCCAAACCGCAGGCCTGTGTGGAGCACCAGCCACCCAACAGCCCTGCGTTCACGACTGGCCCAGGTGGAATGAGAGCGGATGAAAGAAAGCAGGAGTGAGGCCATGGGGAAAGGGACGGTGAGGCCGCAGGCCAGCCGGCAGACCCCGTGGGTTCTCCCCCTCCCAGCGCGCTGCCCGATCTCAGCCCGCCTGTGGCGTCTCCGTCACCATCGTCCATCAATGCGGGCGGCACGGTAACGTGCTGAATGGCTTACCGCCTCACGGAAAGGAACTGCCGGGTTCGATTCCCGGCTCGGGTGTTTTTCCGTGTCCATGTGGGCTTTCGCCAGGTATTCAGGTTTCCTCCAGCAGTTCAAAGACATGCTGTCGAGGTTAACTCTCCTGATTAGATTTGCCCCTATGCCCGGTGATGTTGTAACGTGCTTACCCCTCTCCACTGGATAAAGGTATACTCGTGACAACACAAACAAAAATACTTTGATGTGTGTGCTTTTTTGCAAACTGGACACTGTGAAAAGTGTCTGTTTGGCGTTTTAAGATCTTAAAGCCTGTATAATTGCCAGCAATGGTAAAACCTCTTGTTTTTATTTCTTCACAAAATCAAGTGACTGTCCAACAATCGCCGCCGAGCCCACGCAGACCGAACGGGCAGTACGCCCTATGCGTTCGCTGCCACCACAGCATCCGGCTGCTGTGTACAGTATTTCCTTAAAAGCATAAACACCGATTCTTTATGGGGACCGTGTTTATGCAAATCAGTGAGTGAGAATTTTTGTCTGCATATCCTGGGTTACAAATGCAATTAATTGTCAACGCTTGGTGTGGAGGGGGGGGGCAGAGCCTATGCCAGCAGACAGATGCGACAAGACAGGGCTATACCCAGGATGAGATGCTGGACCATTGTAGGGTACCGAGGACAATTTAGTTAGCAGGCCAATTAACTTAGACAATAGCATATCTTAAGAGAGTGGGAGGAAAACGGTGTACCTGGTGAAAACCCATATAGACAAGAGGAGAACATGCAAACTCCACGCAGAAACGCACCCAAGCCAGAAATCAAACCCAGGGACTTCTTGCTGTGAGCACAGACCCAACAATGGACTTACTGAGCGACCAACAAACAGATCGATAGAGGCTATGATAGACAAGAGTGTGAACACGTCTCTTGGATTGACCGAGGTTAGCATTATTGTAATAATAAAAGTGAATTCCGTCAGGGGAGCGGATGAAATAGATATTTACTATTACAGCAGAAAATACCCAGTCAGCCTGCGAGTACTGGATGTGGAATTCCTGCTATACGACAAACATTCCAACTAATCAACGCAAACGATTTGTAAAACCACAGGGTAAAGTAACGAATTGACAGAATTAAGTTGTGCAAGGATGAAACCCTAACCATAATCATAAAGTGAACAGTGGCACAGAGTATTACAAAGCACAAAAGAGACCGATAATTCCAATATATTAAGAGATAAAGAAGTGAAGACATTTAGCAGTGCGATGAAAGTGAACAAGTTCAAGATGCTTATCGCATAATAACATGAAAGAGAATGCGAATCCCTTGGAATCACCTACATGTTGTTCAATTACACGTTGGCAGGAATTGTAATAACAATAGGAATCTAGGCTCACAGTTGAGAGGATGCAGAGCGGGGAGTGCTGCACCCTGCAGTCTTTCACCATGATACTGGCACGGCTGCACGTGTAGCGTCCGTGCCTCCTGCCTGTGCACAGTGGTGCCCCAGGCTACGAACCTGTTCCGATTGCCGAGTTATGTTCTTCAGTGCATTTGTTCGCAAGCCGGAACACAACACAGTGCTGCCGTTATACTGTACTGTATCCAAAGCAATGATGCAGTCAATGCTTTCAGCAATTGAAAACTCTTTGTGCTCTTGTATATACGTAGTTTATAAAACCCAAAGTCGGAACACAATACTTAATGTAATAATGTGTACGGCAATTAACAGTGTCACTTAAAAGGCTGGTTTTCATACAAATAATAATATTTCCAATAACGAGTCTCCGACCCCCCCCCCCCCCGTGACCCTGTACAGGATTAAACTGGTATTGGACACACGCACTGCAATGCAAACATATTTACTTTGAGAGAATTAAACCGTGGTTACAAGACATCTAGACGACAGCGTTCAATTAATTTCTCAACACATCTTGAAATAATTTTCAGTGACTCTCAACCCATAAGCTAGGATTAAAAACCACACCGCAGCCAGTCTGCCGTGCACGGGAGTGACAACCGCCCTTTAAAAGGAAACTACTTCAAGACCCGCGCTCAGGCGCGCGGCGCGGCCGTCGCGACACAGGAGGCCCTGGAAAATCTCCGCGCAAGGGAAAGGCGAGCCGCCCCGCGGAGCCGCCCCGCGGAGCCGCCCCGCGGAGCCGTCCCGCCGAGCCGAGCCCGACGGAGATGCGGAACCGTAGGCGCTCACGGTGGGACGACGATGACGACGATGATGACGATGACGACGATGATGATGACGTGCTGCGCAGCCACGCTCAGGTGACAGCTGATGAGGGTCGCGAGGCGCAGCACAGATGATGCGAGTCTGGCACTCATGCGTTCAAGCACGTGGTCAGGTACCGTGAAGTGGTGAGATCGGCACGCGGGCACGTGCTCTCACTCACGCACACGCGGTGTGTCACTCACACAAGGTCTCACACACTCGCACGGCGTGTCACGCACACACATGCAGCGTGTCACGCTCAGTGTCGCAGACACGCGGTGTGTCGCAGACACGCGGTGTGTCGCAGACGCGCGGTGTGTCACACGCGCGCGGTGTGTCACACGCGCGGTGTGTCACAGAAACGTGGTGTGTCACAGAAACGTGGTGTGTCACACACACACAAGCAGCGTCGCGTCGCACTCTCTTACACAGGCGCACACAAAGAAAAAAGACAGAGATACCACATAGCCTAAGCATACTAAAGGATTAATCATGCTAAGCGAGCACCTACAAAAGCCGACACGTGCACACACGTGCTCACACACACACATGTAGGAGCACAGCGACATGTATTTACAACAGCTTACGTACCAGAGTATACAAACCTCCAATGAGAATTTCTTTACACAGCTATTCTTTCAGGATAGCTGTGTCGAGAGTCTTGCTTCTTGATCCTATCTGAACAGAACATGGCTATCCCAAAAGAACAGCTATGAAAAGCAATTCTCATACATCGAGCCGTGAAAACCTACATCAATAAAAACTGCCGATGTTAGTTTGTGAAGTTGCACGTATTAACTACAGCACGAGAAAACGAAAAATGTACCCATTACCAGTGATGTGTGACTTGGTAAGTGAACGGTGGGCTTCCTATGGACCGACTAGCCCCTGCCATATGAATGTGTAATTTCCACGACTGGCTCAGGCTGTAAAAAAGGAACACTGCATCAATGAACAAGTGTGCAGAAAACAGCCGATTTATTTTCACCAACACATTGCCAATGAGGAAAGGTAATAGCACACGGGCCAGAGCACACGGGTCAAGTGCACACCGGTCAAGTGCACACCGGTCAAGTGCACACGGGTCAAAGCACAGGGACGAGAGTACACGTGCCAGAGTACACGGTCCAGAGCACAGGAGCAGATCACATGGCGGCTTACTTGCTTGTTCACTCTACGTTAACTACACGAGTTAATTTTGCGATGCTTCACTGCACGTGCATTAACGGTTCCTTCCAGCTTAAAAAAACCCTGACTGAACACACTCGCGACTTTGTTTATCTCGTCACCTGTACAATGTGTACCTTGTTTACATGTGAATGGGGGGAGGAGGGGGTAGGTGAGACAAGACATTCATATTGTGCCTAGCAATCGTGCCACGTAACTGTGCCACGCGACTGTGCCACGCGATTGTGCCACGCGATCGTGTCACGCAATCGTGCAGAGGACATGCTCAGGAAGCGTGTCAAAACGCCGACCAAACCTTCGCCAACCCCTCACCCTGCTGGCCCGCGCGTCAATACGCTCACCAACTACTCACCAAACCCTC
>JAZEWT010000028.1:5570640-5582249 GCA_036362905.1 Mordacia mordax
GGGGGCAGCCACGTGGTTAGTCGGTGATAACATTTGCCGAACACTACGTTCTATACATTATGAGTTACTAATGTGGAATTGTCACGCCTTGATGTATGATTATTGCTCTCTAAAGCTGTTCGTTCCGGATAGCCGTGTCGAGTGTGAATTTTTTCTCCTGGACAACTGTTATAAAGAGCAACGTAGCTCAACGGTTCCTTCCAACTTAAATAATGGCTGAATGGCTGACTTCTTCACGACGTTTCGCCTGCTACGTTGGAGGCATCATCTGGCAGTCAAAAATTTATAATATCGGCCAATTATTTAAAGTTGTGGGATGAAATCGGAGAACGCGGAGGTAGCAACGCGCAGAACATGGTGAGAGAGATTACGCAACCGGATCCACACCTCGGGCGGGACATTCTTTGTGAGCGGAGGCGCGGACCTGAGCGCCTGTGAGCCAGGCCGGGTTTGCGAGGAATGCGCGTTTAGAGATTGCCGCGGGTGCCACAGCGTCAGCGTCGCGTCACGCTGACGCCACCCGACCGTGTGGGCAGCTGTCCCCGGCACGGGCGGTCTCAGCCATTCTGAGTCCTCGGGAGAAAAAAATAGATGAATACCCCCCCCTCCCCCCACACTGATTAAAAACAAACTTTGAATCGTCCCAATGAATGTTGCAATAATGAATTTAAGTTTTAGTATTATATTTCACGGGCGGCACGGTGGCCCAGTGGTTAGCGCTGACGCCTCACAGCAAGAAGGTCCCGGGTTCGAATATCTCGGCTCGGGTGCCTTTCTGTGTGGAGTTTGCATGCTCTCCCCGTGTCCGCGTGGGTTTTCGCCGGGTACTCCGGTTTCCTCCCACAGTCCAAAAGCATGAGTTGTGGGATGAAATCGGAGAACGCGGAGGTAGCAACGCGCAGAACATGGTGAGAGAGATTACGCAACCGGATCCACACCTCTCCTGCCTTACGCCCTGTGTTTCCGGGATAGGCTCCGGCTCACCGTGACCCTATATAGGATTAAGCGGTTTCAGATAATGAGATGAGATGAGATTATATTTAACTTGTTTATCTTAACAGAGCACCAAGCGATAAACAAACTTTTCTTGCATACGTGACTAATCAACTGTGAGACTGTTGTGGTAATTGTGTGCCGAGTGTTGCTCGGTCGAGCGACCGTCCCTCCGCCTCCACCTCCCATGGGAGTCGAGGGTTCCAATTGCCTGCATTGGCCCATGGTTAAGGACTGCTGATGATCTCGGGGACAAGGAGCTTTCGCAGTGGTGCTGCTCATCTGGAGAGAAGCGCTCACCGCTCACCACCGCGCGGAGGGGGGGGGTGAGGGGTGAGGCTCAGCAAACAGATTGAGTCGCATTTCCTGTATTCTGTGAACTGAGATGTTTAAGATCACAAAATCCCTTGAGTTTCGCCTCTTGAATTTTCACTCTGGGAACGGTGTCCCCTGCGCGGTTCCCGTGCGTCCCGATCCCACCGCTGCTCACCGTGACAGCTTAACCCGACCACCCCCCGCCCCGCAGGTACCAGATCCACACGGGGCTGCAGCACTCCATCATCCGGCCGCAGCAGCCCAGCTGCCTACCGCTGCACCTCCCCACGCTGCCGCAGCGGCTGCGAGACGCCGGCTACGCCACGCACATGGTGGGCAAGTGGCACCTCGGCTTCTACCGGCCCGAGTGCCTGCCCACGCGCCGGGGCTTCGACTCCTTCCTGGGCTCGCTCGCCGGCAGCGGCGACCACTTCACGCACGAGGCGTGCGACGGCCCCGCGGCGTGCGGCCTGGACCTGCGCGCCGGCGAGCGCGTGGCCCGCGCCCACTCGGGCCGCTACTCCACCGAGATGTACGCGGCGCGCGCCGTGCGCCTCGTGGAGGAGCACGAGGCGGCGCGCGGCCCCCTCTTCCTCTACGTGGCCTTCCAGGCCATGCACACCCCGCTGCAGGTGACCGGCGCCCGCGCGCCCCGCTCGCTGGCCTTCAGAGCTGCTGCTCGCTAATGGCATTTGACCCTGCGGCACGTTGAGGATATATAGGCGAGCTTTGGCATTGTCCGCCTGTGTGTCTGCCCGCGTGTCCGCCGGTGTGTTTACCCGCGTGTCCGCCCGCGTGTCTATCCGCGTGTCCGCGTGTTCACCCGCGTGTCCACCCGCGTGTCCGCCTGCGTGTCGACCCGCGTACCCGCGTGCCCGCGTATCTACCCGCGTGTCCGCCCGCGTGTCTACCCGCGTGTCCGCGTATCCACCCGCGTGTCCGTCTGCGTGTCCACCCGCGTACCCGCGTGCCCGCGTGTCCACCCGCGTGTCCGCCCGCGTGTCCACCCGCGTGTCCACCCGCGTGTCCACTCACGTGTCCGCCTGCGTGTCCACCCGCGTACCCGCGTGCCCGCGTGTCCGCCCGCGTGTCCGCCCGCGTGTCCACCCACGTGTCCACTCACGTGTCCGGCCGCGCGTCCACCCGCGTGTCCGCGTGTCCACCCGCGTGTCCACCCGCGTGTCCGCCTGCGCATCCACCCGCGTACCCGCGTGCCTGCGTGTCCACTCGCGTGTCCACCCGCGTGTCCACCCGCGTGTCCGCCTGCGTGTCCACCCACGTACCCGCGTGCCCGCGTGTCCGCCCGCGTGTCCGCCCGCGTGTCCACTCACGTGTCCGGCCGCGCGTCCACCCGCGTGTCCGCGTGTCCACCCGCGTGTCCGCCCGCGTGTCCACCCGCGTGTCCGCCCGCGTGTCCACTCGCGCGTCCACCCGCGTGTCCACCCGCGTGTCACCCGCGTGTCCACCCGCGTGTGCAGGCCCCGGCTCGCTACACGGAGCGCTACCGGCGGATCGCGAATCAGGCGCGACGCCGCTATGCGGCGATGCTGTCGTGCGTGGATGAGGCGGTGCACAACATCACGGAGGCGCTGCGCCGCCGCGGACTCTACAACAACTCGGTGATCGTCTACTCGAGCGACAACGGCGGACAGCCGCTCTCCGGGGGCAGCAACTGGCCGCTGCGGGGTCGCAAGGTCAGCGGCCATACCGGGCTCACCGCGCGCCGCCCATGCGGGGCGCGCCCCTCGCGCCGCTCTCCGCAGCGCAACTCTATGCGGCAAGAGGTGGCCAGGGTTCCATTCTTGGGCTCGGGAGCCTGCCTGTGTGGAGTTTGCTTGCTCTCCACGTGCCCGCGCGGGTTCTCATCGGGTACTCCGGTTTCCTTCCGCAGTACAAAGTTACGCTGCATAGGATAATTGTCCGCGAATGCTCTGCCACATTGTAACGTGCTTACCCCTCCCCGCTGGACAACTGTTAAAAAGAGCCACGCAGCTCGACGGTTCCTTGCAGCTTAAATAGGAACTGAATGATTCATTTCTGGTCGGCACGGTGGCCCAGTGGTTAGCGCTGTCGCCTCACAGCAAGAAGGTCCCGGGTTCGAATCTCTCGGCTCGGGTGCCTTTCTGTGTGGAGTTTGCATGCTCTCCCCGTGTCCGCGTGGGTTTTCGCCGGGTACTCCGGTTTCCTCCCACAGTCCAAAAGCATGCTCCTGGATAGGTTGATTGGCTCGCAGACTAAAATTGTCCCGCAATGCCTGGCGATGGACCGGCGTCCCGTCGTCGGGTGTATTCCTGCCTTGCGCCCTGTGTTTCCGGGATAGGCTTCGGCTTCACCGTGACCCTATATAGGATTAAGCGGTTTCAGATAATGAGATGAGATAATGAGATGAGATCACCGGTGATGGCCGTGAGCTCCACGCGCTGCACCACCGCGTCCCACAAACAACGCACATCCAGGGGTGGTGTTGGTGATCCCTTGGCCCCGGGCAAAGTTCTATGATCCTCCCCCCCCCACCTCGCCACTGATTGATCAACACTGACACGAGCGTCGCTCCGCCAAACGGTCACGCGGTGGCCTCACCAGCAGCGCATATCCCACAGTCGGTTCCGTAGGGGGCCCAGGGGGAGCTCTGTGCTGAGGCTCCGACTGGCCCTGCCCTCCCGGCCACTGCCCCCCCCCCCCCCAGGGGACGTACTGGGAGGGCGGCGTGCGGGGGGTCGGTTTCGTGCACAGTCCCCTGCTGCGGCTCAAGGGCCGCGTGAGCCGCGCGCTGGTGCACGTCTCTGACTGGTTCCCCACGCTGCTGGGGCTCGCGGGGGCCCCGGCCGAGCCGGCGCTGGACGGCCACGACGTGTGGCGGGCCCTGAGCGAGGGCGCCCCGTCCCCCCGCACCGAGATCCTGCACAATATCGACCCCCTCTACAATCGCCCGCGCGGGGGGTCACGCGCCGCCGGGCACGGGCTCTGGAACACGGGTGTGCAGGTGGGGGGAAGGCGTGGCGCGGTGGGGGGCAGCGAGCGAGGGTAGGCAGGCGGATGAGTGCACGGGTTGGTGGGTGGGTGGGTGGTTCAGGGGCCAGCTCCGAGCTCTCTTCATGGAACCTCGGATCCCCACAACAGTGGACAGCGAGCTCGCCCGCAGGCCTGCCACGTGACATGAATATTTGTCGTGTGAAGCTAAACATCTGCCCAGAGCAGATGTTTTAAAGATGATTTTCAAAACTGGAATTTTAGCCAAATTAAGCGTGGAACCGGATCAGAATGATGGGTATTTTTGCGCAGTAATTGGTGACCGAGTACATCAACTCGTTACCCTTGAGAACCTGGTTTAATCAAAATTCGATAGGTATGAGTCTATAGTTCTCTATGTAAATCTATGGATTATTTGTCTATCGGCCTATATGTGGATTTACGGGCCCTCTGTCAGCCACCATGCAAGTACGTGAGTTTCTATGTATGTGTATGGACCTCTGCTTGAGTCACGGGTGGCCAAACCTGAATTTAAATCCAGGCGTGGGCCATTCGGGCTCAAGTCCGAACCGTATGAACACCTCAACCTCCGGCGTGATCTCACCCGTGGCTCGAACCCGCGCGTCTCCCCGTCTCGGGCGGCAGGCGGCTCTGCGCCAGGGAGACTGGAAAATCCTTACGGGGGACCCGGGCAACGGGGACTGGGTCCCGCCACAGACGTGGCCCACGTTCCGAGGCAGCTGGTGGGCCTTGGAGAGGGCCGCGCCGGTCTGGGGCGGCGCGGCCGGCGGGGCCGGTGGGGCCGCGGCACCGCAGACCGTTTGGCTCTTCAACCTGTCGGCCGACCCGTTCGAGCGCGACGACGTTTCGGCGCGCCACCCCGACGTGGTGCGGAGGCTGCTGGGCCGACTGGCGGAGTACGCGCGCGGGGCCGTGCCCGTGAGCTTCCCGGCCGACGATTCGCGAGCCCACCCGGCACTGCAAGGCGGCGTGTGGGGTCCCTGGCTGCTGCCGCGGGGAGCGAGAGGAGGAGCGCACGGGCGCAACGGCGGTGGAGACGGTAGCGGTGATGGTGGCGGTGCGGTTATCGTCTCGTCGGCGGCGGCAGGAGTTTGGCCGCGAGTGGGAGGACGATCACTGACGGCCGTCGCCACCGCTTACTGTCGGCTGTGCAAGCTGCGCAGCTACCTGCGACGGCTGCGCGCCGAGCGGACCGCGGGGCTCCGCGCCAAGCAGACCGCGGGGCTCCGCGCCAAGCAGACCGCGGGGCCCCGCGCCGGGAGGACCGCGGGGCCCCGCGCCGGCGCGTGACGGGCGCGGCCGCGCAGGCGCTAAAGGGAGTGGTGGCGCAGCGGTTAGCGCAAATGTGTGCCGACGCCCCGTGAGCCGGGGTTTGATTTTTGATCAGGGATAATGTCGGCGGCGAGCGATATTAGAGATGGGACTGCCTTCCCCGCGCCCTCGCCGCATCGTCAACCCTCATTGACCAGCGTGGGGAAGTATGGTCAAAAGTAAACCACGACCGACATAGCGTGGGGAGGCATTCATCCAGCAGTGGATTAACGGAAGGGGTAGTGTCGGTAGCCTGTGACTGTGAGTCGGGTTTAATCCCAATGAAATTTGGCTCTGACCAATCACCATCATAAGATCCATCTCATGCCATAGGGATGTGGAACGTTCACTGCTCGCTCAAGTACGTCAATGGAGATGATCACGTGATGGTGACAAAGAATTCAACTTTCACACTCAGACTCACACTCAGACTCACACGCAGCCCAGACTCACACGCAGACTTACACCCAGCACAGACTCACACCCAAACTCACACCCAGCCCAGACTCACACCCAGCCCAATCTCACATGTAGACTCACACCCAGACTCACACCCAGACTCACACGCAGTCAAAACACACGCAGATAAAACTCACACGCAGATTTACACCCAGACTCACACCCAGCGTAGACTCACACGCAAACTCACACCCAGCCCAGACTCACACCCAAACTCACACGCAGTCCAAACTCACGCGCAGACTCACACCCAGATTCACACCCAGCCCAGACTCACACGCGGACTCACACCCAGCCCAGACTCACACCCAGCACAGAACCACACGCAGACTCACACCCAGATCTCCCCCCGCCCCTACACAACCTCCTGCACAGCGGCAGGGAGAGAGCTGGGCGGATTGGCGAGCAGGGGAGTCGCATCCCCGCCCGCTCCGAGGCCAGTATGACGACATTGTGACGATGTACGCCGCGCGCGCGCTGAGCCGCCACGTGGATCGACGCGGCGAGAAGCTGGTTTATTGTGCGCGTGTGTTATCCTCGTTCGAGATGGAATAAAAACCACAGTGATTTATGAATGTACATGGCACCCAGCATGATATTATGGTGTACAGCGTGCTGCGGATGTCTTGTGACCCCCACTTAATTGACTCGTAATATGACTTTTCCTTCACTCATTTATTTTTACTTTAAATAACGCATATTGGGGCGGCACGGTGGCCCAGTGGTTAGCGCTGTCGCCTCACAGCAAGAAGGTCCCGGGTTCGAATCTCTCGGCTCGGGTGCCTTTCTGTGTGGAGTTTGCATGCTCTCCCCGTGTCCGCGTGGGTTTTTGCCGGGCACTCCGGTTTCCTCCCACAGTCCAAAAGCATGCTCCTGGATAGGTTGATTGGCTCGCAGACTAAAATTGTCCCGCAATACCCGGCGATGGACTGGCGTCCCGTCGTCGGGTGTATTCCTGCCTTACGCCCTGTGTTTCCGGGATAGGCTCCGGCTCACCGTGACCCTATATAGGATTAAGCGGTTTCAGATAATGAGATGAGATGAGATAACGCATATTAATTTAAGACGGATGATACCAGTTCATATACTATTGACAAGCGGCTTGAAGTGAGCGTAATTGCTCGTGAACAATCACAGCTCGATATATGATAATTGCTCTCAAGAGCTGTTGTTTCGGGATAGCCATGTCGAGCATTCCTTGGGGGTTGGGGAGGAGGGGACTGTGGGGGCCAGAACTACCGCCGGCCGACTTTGTCTCTGGAGCATTGATGTTCGGTGCAATACGAGGCGTAGTGATGGGTGGCATGCGCTCGTGGTGGTGAGTGGCATGGGCTCGTGGTGGTGCGTAGCATGGGCTCGTGGTGGTGAGTGCCACAGGCTCGTAGTGGTGAGTGGCATGGGCTTGCAAGACCATGGGATGTGGTGCCAATCGGCATATACCTTCACCGAGCATTGAGCTGACAATGCCGATGAATTTGCGGCAGCTACCCTCATAGTTAAAGCCATTGCTTTTGAGCATGAACACCTTTAGGTGGCACATTGCCCTGGCTGGGTCGAGTGGTGGGCCCGGTCGAGTGGTCCACAGGCCGGGTCGATGGGTGGACTCACGACAAGGACGGTGGCGAGCAAGAGCGCTCGGCCGTACAGCTATTGCACCTCGTGGCGTGGTGGTTGACTCTTCCACGCGTCTGCCGCGCTGGCCTCTCGGTCAGGGTCCCTGGCCTCCTCCAACAGTGGGCTACGAGCCCTGGGCACAGCGCGCTGCCCCTTCGCGCTCCGACACTCACCCAGCGGGGGCGTCACTCACTCGGGCACTTAATCATGGGGCAACCCAGGCCGCTGTAGCCCTCCCCGACCCTGCCCCGTGGGAGGAATTTCACGTCGTGATTCATCCGCCTGGCCGAGTGATGTTCACATTTTGGTTAGGGGTGGAATTGGGCTGAAACGCACGGCAACGCACGGGAAAGCATGGGAACGCACGCGAGCACTTGTCCCAGTGACAATCCCAGAGAGAACATATTAGGCTTGTGTGGTCTTAATTCTGGACGCTTAGTTTACATTTCAAAAGTCACGGAAATGCAGGAAATGCGTTGTCATAAAGTACTGATGCTGGTTTTCACGTCTCAATGTATGGTGATTGCTTACCAAAGCTGTTATTTCGGCATAGCTGCGTTGAGCGCTCCTCATCTCTTCTTTGTTTCACCTCCTAAGTTGAAGGCCTCTTCAGGCATGCCGTGACTGAGTGAACTATGAGTGACTGTGCTCTGTTAAATATGTGTCTTAACGTTTTAAAGTGTATTTCTTTCTCCCGTATCAAGCTCCCTCCCCTCCCAAGTCCCTGTCTTCCCCCTTACCAAGGTCCGTTGTCTTTCTCTCATATTAAAATCTTAATCCAAGCCCACCCCTAATTCAGTATTAAGTTTAAATTGCAACCCTTCGGCATGAATGTCTGCCGAATTGTTTACAGGGCTGGATTGATTTTTACAAGATGCCTGTGCTGACTGTAATCCCCTACATGGGGCCAAGGTTAATCCCTGAAGCAATATAAATGAACATGACACCAAAAACCACGAATCGTAAACAATGAATCAGAATAAAACTCAGTAAAACCTAGCAATCAGTTTAAAATTAACAGTAAATAGCCCTAAAATTTGACTAAAAAACCCAGTAAAAATAGGACTTCTGACAAAAACCTCTGAACAAGATCTAAATATCCAACCCTGTAAATAGCTTGGCAGATATTCTTCAAGAAGGAATGCAATTTAAAATTAATACTGATTTAGGGGTGGGTTCGGATGAAGTTACATTGGTTTTAAATATGCCCGAATAACAATGGACCTCAGGAAGGGAGAAGAGAGGGACCCGGGAGGGGAGGGAGCTTCAAAAAGGAGGAATGAATGTTGGCACACACGCAGCCACGTGTGTTAGAGAGCAGGACTCTGTCACAGCACGCGGGAAGACGCCTCCACATAGGAGGCGAAACGTCGCTAGCAGAGGAGCACTCGACACGGCTATCTCGAAAGAGCAACGCTGTCAAGCTCAATATTTTCTGGGGGGACGGGGGACGGACCATTACCCCCCACTCGAAGGGGACACAGACCCGGATACATTTCTGCGGTTAGTCCTGTTAAATGATTAACTCATTACATTACTTGTGATAATTCTAAACCTGAGATTAACATTGAAGTTCATTATTGCAACAATCATAGTGAGAATTCAGTGCTTTTTAATCAGTGTGTGTGGAGGGGGGGGGGAAGCGACACTCATTATGGAATTATGCCGGAGGCATCAGAATAACTCAGACCGCCCAGGAAATCACACAGCCACTGCATACCTTCAAACGCACTGGGACCCACCGAGTGTACACAGCTCTGAGCCAGTCGTGGAAATTCCTTGTTCCTATGGCAGTGGCGAGTCATCTATAGCAGAACGACTGTTAAAGTTTCCACATTAGTGGTTCTAATTTTGTTTGTTATCGACCAACTTAAGAATGATGGACGAACAAGTGCGATGTTGAGCCCAGAAAGAATGATGGAGAGACAACTGAGATGTTGCCTCGAAACCTCCCGACTGCGAGCCCCCAACGGCCAGCCACCCTGACGGAGTAGTTCTACGTCACAGCGGCGAAACGTTGTCTTGATGAGGCGCAGACAGCGTGAATAGTGAAGCGAGATTCTAGGCTAACGCGACCGGTATCCAGACCCTAGCAGAACCAAAACAACATGACCCGAGTGCTAGCGGCTGGCCTCAGGACTTTGTAAAATCTCGCATCATGATTACAATTTTGAACTACTAGCAGAGTACCCGTCCTATTGGCGAGTTTGTTCCAAGCGTGTAACACGTTCTTCTGACGTCTCTTGTTGATGAAATTTTCTGCTGACATCACTGTTTTGACCTAAATTTCTTCCTAATAGTCAATTTGGGAATATCGCTGAATCTATGGAATATCATATCGCTGAATTTATGACGCATCATATCGCTGAATCTATGACGTATCATATCGCTGAATCTATGACGTATCATACGCGTAATCATCAATAAGTGCGAAGTAAGGCTGCAATAACAAATACTCGCGTTGGTGGTGTGCTGATCGAATGTGTGCTCCACAAGAATTTGAAGCCAGGACCCTGAGTGTGGCTTTGCACAGGGGTGGAATCGTGAGACAAAATCCCAGACGAACTGTCGTGGTCTTACATTGGCATGATTAATATATATTTTAGAAGTCACAGAAAAGTAGGCAATGCGTTCTCATCAACTCAATAATTTCAGGGGCAAGATCCCGAGACTAGGGGTTCTCAACTTTTTGCACCTCAAGACCCACCTGGGTCTGGTCTCCACGGATCATTAGGTGGCGCTCGCAGCCACTGAGATGGGTCGCGACCAACCGGCTCTGGACCTCTACGCTAAAGAGGACCTGTTTGCTTTCATAGAGCGAATAAATTTCGCGCAATTCCACCCCTGGCTACACCCACGTAATGACACATGAGCGATTACATCTCGACTTTTATGAGCATCACTTGGGGGCGTCGTGGTAGAGTAGGAATCCGGAGAAGGTGGTGTCAGCTTGGGTTTCGGCCACCAGCTTGCCGTGCCCCGCTTCCGCCTGCAGCCACACGGCGTCTCCCTTGCGCAGACGAAGCACCGATCCTCCGGCCAGCGAGAAGGTGGCCCCCGCGGCCCCGGTCACCCCCGTCCCCGCGGCGCCCGTCGGCCCCGCGACTGCCGCGGCCGCGGCCGCCGCCGCCGCGCCGGTGCCGGTGGCCGACTTGAACTGCACGGCGTTGCCGTTGTGTCGCAGCGACACGCGGCTCGTCCCGGCGGCGCCCGTCACGTGGAAGGCGAAGTAGTAGACCCCGGGCACCACGCAAGCGTACTTGCCGCTCGACGCGTCATAGTGGCTCTGGTCGTTGTACGTGACCCGCGAGAACTTGATGGGCGAGCCGCTCGTCGGGACCGCGGGTGCGGCGAGGCCCACGGTGAAGGCCGACCGCGGGCTCAGCACATGGCCCTCGTCCTTCGCTCCCTTGTCGGCCGCAGGGCCGCGCTCGCCCTTAGGACCTGCAGGACCCATTGGGCCGTCGGCTCCTGTTGTTCGAAACAACGCACACGTGTGTGACTCACAGGCATTTTGTGATTGACATAAATGATAATAATGATAATTATTATGCAGGTGTTAAGATCTTAACACCTGCATAATCGCCAGAAACGGTAAAAATCTGACCTACTCTTATATATGTATACTGGAAAAAAGTACACATAGCGATAATAATGATGATGATAACAATTTATAACGCGCTGCGCAAACTCCGCGCTTGGCCACGAACGAGACGCGGAATCAGGAGGCGTAGCGAGGAAACCGCAGGTTAATGAGCAATGTCTCATCTCATTGTCTGAAACCTCTTATCTCATTATCTGAAACCGCTTAGTCCTATACAGGGTCACGGTGAGCCGGAGCTTATCCCGGCAGACACAGGGCGCAAAGCAAGGATATACCGACGATGGGACGCCAGTCCATCGCCGGGCACTGTGGGGCAATTTAG
>JAZEWT010000028.1:5601294-5611461 GCA_036362905.1 Mordacia mordax
GAATAAAAATCCGTCAACTGAATACTTACAAAAAATCGATTTCCAGGGATGGCTAACGTGGAATCTACTTCAATGCTAGTCCATAGAATATCGAAAGGTAGTAATCGGTTAACCGATTAAGTAGATAGAATCCAGTCGAGAGCCGTGTGTTTACCGCTTGAATGAGTCGTTAAGTTTGTCGGCAATCTGAGAGCATTATTCACAAGTTTTTGTCATTTGTTTACATTTCTAGTTGTTGTACACATGGAAACAATATTGGTTACAGTGTAAAATTGCTTTAAACATGTACACAGGCAGCTACGTGGCAATAAGAGAGTTCACAATATTTATATGCAAACTTGCTTGTGTTATTCTTTTGTTAGGACAAGGATCAGACAACAATGTGACGTAAAGGTGTATTCATGCATGCAAGGAATTAGCATTTATTCCAATAGTTATATTCTGGATAGTTTGAGAAGTCGTGGTGGATGCGGGTGGCACGGTGGCCCAGTGAGTAGTGCTGTCGCCTCACAGCAAGAAGGCCCGGGTTCGAATCTCAGCTCGGGTGCCTTTCTGTGGAGTTTGCATGTTCTCCCCATGTCCGCGTGAGTTTTCGTCAGGCACTCCGGTTTCCTCCCACAGTCCAAAAAACATACTGCTGCATAGGTTAATTGGCTTGCGGATTGGATTGCCCTAAGTGCCCGGTGATGGACTGGCGTCCCATCGTGGGTATATCCCTGCCTTGCGCCCTGTGTCTGCCGGGATAGGCTCCGGCTCACCACAACCCTGTACAGACTTAAGCAGTTTTTGACAATGAGATGAGATTGTGGATGCTTTCGAGGCTGTGAAGCAGTGAAAATACTGCAGTTCATTCTCTGCATGTGTTGTGGAGTGACATACACCACTAATAATAGTCGTGATGTTCTTTATTGTTTAGTTTCAGGTTTACCAACTACAAGCATCATAGAAGTGCAAGCTTACATGCAAGCAATTGCAATAAATATATTTTTTATTGGCGAAGAGAGAACACGATTAGATGAGTTTCAAGGCAGATACTCGTTGAACTTCAGCGTGCAGACAGTGTGACTTCGTATCGTTCTCAAAAGTCCTGACAGCTCTCTTCAAGAGATCCTGCCACATTTGCACCGATTTAAACTGAAATTGTTCTAAGATTACAATAGGTTTTACCGTATCTGGCGATTATGCAGGTGTTAAGATGTAATCTTATATTTGTATACTGGCAAAAAAGTACCCATAATGAAAATTTTCTGTAAAGGCCGTTGGTTCGATTCCCGGCTCGAGTGCCTTTCTGTGTGGAGTTGACCTGATCTCCCCATTTCTGCATGGGTTTTCTCCAGATTTCCTCCCACAGTTCAAAGACACACTGCCACCGTTGCTGTGTATGTTGAATGGCCTGCTGACTAAATTGTCCTCGGTGCTCTGCGATGGACTGGTGTCCCATCATAGGTATAGCCCTGTGTCTGCCGGGATAGGTTCCTGCTCACCCTGACCCTCTACAGGATTAAACGGGCACTGAGACTTAATGAAGTTGCTGTGTAGCGGGAGCTGTGAAGTGAACTGCTGTTCGAGTACATGAGGTCACCCCAGCGATTGTCGTCGTAGGAACGGGTACCACTACACGGTGGCAGTGGCGCTCTCACTCTTTCTGGGCTGGCTCGGAGCCGATCGCTTCTACCTGGGCTACCCAGCTCTTGGTAGGAGCTCCTTTTTCACAGGCCACACCACCACCAAGTCACACCACCAGCTAGTCACACCACCGGCTAGTCACACCACCGGCTAGTCACACCACCGCCTAGTCACACTATCACCTAGTCACACCATCACCTAGTCACACCACCATCTCATCACGCCACCGCTTAGTCATGTCAACACCTCACCAAACCACGACATGGTCACACCACTGCCTAGTCATTCCTTCAAGTCCTCGCAGTGACACATGTTTAATGCATCTTGCTGCCCTGTGTGTTTATCTTACAGGCCTGCTCAAGTTTTGTACGGTTGGATTCTGTGGAATCGGCAGCCTCATTGACTTCGTCCTCATTGCCATGCAGGTGAGAGTTGGGCTCCCAGGCTTCTTCTCAGTTTAGGGAGGAGCAGAGTGAGCACTGTGGCTCAGTGACCAGGGCAGTGCCCTGGTCCCATTTCAAGGGACTCAAGACGTTAAAAAGAGAAAAGGCTCTAAAGAAAATCATGTCCAGTGTAGGCCATTCATTATTAAGGACAATGCGTATATTATCAAAGCTTTTTGTTTGCGTATTTTGGCAAAAGTATGTATGGATTGTACAAACCAGACACTTTGTGAAAGGTGTCTGTTTTGGTGTTTTAAAATCTTAACACCTGTGTATTTGCCGGAAATGGTAAAAAACCTTTTCTCTTTTTTTGACAAATCTAGTCTTTCTTAAGACGTCTATTATTTTCTTTATCCCTGCATGCTCTATTAATTCGACACTGGTTTTCTGGTCTGTCAGGCAAACTTCATGCATGCATCTGATCATTCTCATGTCTGTCCTTTCAAACATATTTCGGTATTTACTTTCATAAGCCACGTCTCGATATATATATATATCTCATTATCTGAAACCGCTTAATCCTATATAGGGTCACGGTGAGCCGGAGCCTATCCCGGAAACATAGGGCGTAAGGCAGGAATACACCCGACGACGGGACGCCAGTCCATCGCCGGGCATTGCTGGACAATTTTAGTCTGCGAGCCAATCAACCTATCCCGGAGCATGCTTTTGGACTTTGGGAGAAAACCGGAGTACCCGGCGAAAACCCACGCGGACACGGGGAGAGAACATGCAAACTGCACACAGAAAGGCACCCGAGCCGAGAGATTCAAACCCGGGACCTTCTTGCTGTGAGGCGTCAGCGCTAACCACTGGGCCACCGCGCCGCATGCAATAGAATGAAAAACGTGCCAGAAATTGATTTACAAAAAATTTAGTGAAATTAAATCAAAATTGAATTCAAGGAAATCAAAGATCTTTGTCTGCCCAAAATGTAAGCAGAGAGAAAACATAGGGAAACGCTGTTTGTTTTGTTTTTTAATGCAGAAACTATGATCAACGAGGAACAGGAATTAGGAGCGGTGGAGGCGTCTTCTTATCTAGGGGATGGTTTCAGAGCGGGAGGAGTTGAAGCGGCAGGAATAGCGAGAGTAAGAAAAGGCTGGAATACATTTCGTGAAGTATCACCGATTCTGACATTATTCTGTAAACACACGCTAAATAAATCTTTCCTCATTTGTTCCAGTGGAATTTTTCTCTCTCTGGTCAGAATGCTGAGATCTTTTTCGAGATTGATGCTATTTAATTTTTCTTCATATTCCTGATTAACCTCTATCGCTCTTAAATTCCAGGTTTTAATTCTGATGCTCCATCATTCTTTCAGATGTTTTGACCCCTTTCATCTTCATCTCACAGACAGCCAGCCTCTATTGACTAACATTCTTCACCATTTATTACTTTGACATTTTTAATATATTTCTTGTTGGTATCGGTCACCATTACACAATTAATAGCACTTGTGCCCTCACGTGAAGCATAGATAATCAACTTATTTTCATCTCTTTTGACCAAAGTATTAGATTATCGGCTTATTTTCATCTCTTTGACCAAAGTATTACCGATTGTAAGATTTAGCACATCTCCAAATTCTGGTATCTTCAAACCATTATTGTTCCGTGCTGCATATTCGTGACCCCCATGAACTCCTTCATATCATTCTAGGCTATTTCCAATTTGACCATTAACATCGTGCCCGGCGATGGACTGGCGTCCCATCGTCGGTATATCCTTGCCTTGCGCCCTGTGTCTGCCGGGATAGGCTCCGGCTTCACCGTGACCCTGTATAGGACTAAGCGGTTTCAGACAATGAGATGAGATGAGACCATTAACATCGTCTCCTCGCTAAATACATTCTTCACGTGCCATCTTTCTTCATTTCCAGTCGATGTCATCCCAGAAACCATCTTTATCCATTTCTGATGAGCGTACGCCAAAACCACATTAATAATTTTCCTTCCCATTACCATCTTAACCAAAATAATCTTCACACTCACTCTTTTCACATTTACCACTTCATCCGCCCACTCTTTTCTCAAAATGGCACCAACATCTGTATCTCTCTTTTCGCAGCCCTTTCAAAAGAATTTGAATCTAGCTCCTGTGAGTCATCTACATCATTGTCCATTCCATTTCGTCTCCTGTACATGGTATGTGTCCACCTTTCTGTTTTCCATCACCACCGCTATCTCGCCAGATTTACCCGTCATGCTTCCCACATTCCAAGCAGCCAAGCTCAACCTGACCTCGTCCTCTTTCTTTCAACGTTTGGTTGATGTTTCAGATTTTTACTGTCATGTTTCCCATGGCCACACCACAACGACTCCACCATCTTTATTTTTAACGGGAGCGGATTAAGACCCCCGCAGAATACTTAGAGCTGTACCCGCCCGTCATCACTATTATTTAACATGGATTTTTCATTGGAACAGAAATTTTACTTCCAAATCGCTTTCCTGTTACAAACCTTCATTCATTTGTCATTTCTCTGGAACCTCCCACCAGACCGCTTCATCATTGGAGACCCCACCAGGAGTACTAGCCTCAAGATGACATACCTCTAGAGTTCATTGGCACATGACAACCCCTCCACCATGATCAGTTTACAATCCATGAGGATTATAATCTCTCAGAATTACACCAGAAAGTACCCAGTGAGCTTACAAACTCTAGGAACAAGTTTCCTGGAACGCAAATATCCAAACTGACCAACGTAATATCACATAAAACCACACGGCAAATAAACTTACAGCAACAATATGTGCATAAATAAAACTCTTAACTGTAATCATTAAAGTAACTGGTAACACGGAAGATTACACTGTTAAACACTCACAACACCATATTTTACAAAGACGAAACGCAAACCCTAATAAAGTAAACAGTTGCACTAAACATTGCACAGCACAATACATTTTAGAGGTCACCAGTGATGTAGTTAGCTCTCTGGTGTCCACCACTGCACACCATTGTTGATGTACAAAGGGTCACTCTGCGCTTTGTAAAATCCGAGGGATGTGGTGTGGTGTTTGCTTGTTCTTGCTTATGTCTGTGGGTTTTTGCTGGATACTCCTGTTCCCTCCCACAGTCCAAAGGTATACTGCAACTGCCTATGTTTATTGTCTACGGACTAAATTTGTCTCGGTCCCCTGTGATAGACAAGAGTCCGATCATGGATATAGTCCTGCCTTGTACCTGTGTCTGCCAGGATAGGCTCCAGTCCCCCATGACAGGCTTTATTGGGAACCGAGAATGAATAATTAAAATATATATATCCTCCAGACCACTTTGCTCACGCACAGCTCTGTCAACAACTTCCTCGAGTTGAATCTCCGTGGCCACATCTCACCCCTCTGCCCCCCCTCCGGCCACCCCCCCCACCGCCCCCGCAGATCGTGGGACCCTCGGACGGTTCGAGTTACATCATTGATTACTACGGAGCACGCCTGGCACGGCTGTCGGTCACCAATCAGACTTACCGAAGCCCTCACACGGAGCTGTGAATTGGTGCCCTCACAGAGGTGGAACCGTGGCAAGCGTCGCCCTATAGTCCTCCAGGACTGCAGTGCACGCCTCGTTGTGGGGATCACATCTGCTCTTAAGCCTCTACAACTGACACATCCTCATAGTTTGCAATGAGCTCACGGTACCCTTAGCAATGCAAAGGATTCTAAAAGTCCGCTTCTGATGCACTTTGGCAGCATGTCAAAAACTAGTTGCCTCCTGGCATCGCTTAACATCACATCGAGTCTGGTGGTTCTCAACATTTAGCACCTCAAGCCTCCTTGGGTATGGTCTCTGTGGACCACTAGGTGGCACTCATGGGCCACTGATGCGTTGCGGCCCAGCGGTTAAGAATTGTGGCTTTAATCGACAAGTTTGCATAAAAATTCTGGATCCTAAGCTTCCAAAACATGCTCGTTTGAGCGGCACATTGCACACTTGCGTGCGGCCATGTGCAAGCTGCGTTTATGGTTTATCACCGGTTAGGGTGTTTTGCGCCGTGTAACCGATATTTCGTAACTTTGTTTTGTTCAATCGTTTGTGAAAGCAACCAACTGCAGTCGTTTTGAAGGAGCAGAAGTGAGCGCGGTTCTAGGGTCGCACCACTGGGCGGCTGGTACCCCCAAGGTCCTGGGGTCATGTTCAGTGCAGCTCGCACGTTGAAGCCAGGGCTTTGAGCAGACTGAGCCAAAGGCCTCACAAGTGGTACCCGCTTAACTTGACAAGTTTCTAGATGTGATAATTAAAAGTAGATTGGTTTGCATGCCATACAATGAGAGGTTCTGCAGCAGGGGTTGTATAAGTACAGCATTCTCTAGATTCAGTAACTTTGGAAGGGATTTAATTTAACAAATACAACTCAATATGTATATATTCAGTATCGCGGGTGTCCATTCCAAGAGAGAACGACACCGAGGCACACGATAACCTGCAGAGGGGAGGTGGGGAGGGTGGTATAAGCCACATGGTTAGCCGATGCTAACCCGCAAGACACTGCGTCCTATATGTTATGATGGTATCGGCCAATGTGTTTTTAATTTGTCGGAGTAAATCGGAGAGAACCCAGTGGAAACCCCGCACGGAACAGGGGGAGACTGCACACAAACCTCACACAGAAAGGCGCCCGAGGTGAAAATCGAACTGCCTCGGGGAGGACCTTCTCTCTGTGAGGCACAGATATGACCACCGAATACCTACCGTGAGGCTGCCATCTGTAGGCCGCCCTCGAACATGAAGGCTTCATCTCGCGACACGACGCAGGTGGCGCAGCGTTGCGACAAATAATTTGAAGCAGCTCAAATGGTGACCCAAATATAAACTCGGTTTGCTCGTATTGCTAACGCCGTGTCCACACCATGGTCTGCGAACATCTGTTGTGGTGCAGGCGTTTGTTTACTATGTAAACAGAAACACACTTTTATTATTCAGTTGAATTTCAAGTGGGCACTTGTAAAAGCTGCCTTCTGCATAATAATGCAGTGAGGCGGAGAGGAATTCTGTTTTTCATTGCCCACACTGTGAAATGTACCGTCATGTTTTCAGTAAAAGACTTCCCGTTTAAGTTCCATTGAGCTCCATTATGTATTTGTATTAAGGACTCTGAGCACTTGGATGACCGCAGCAGTTTACGCTGAATCATGTCTCAGTCTATGAACGCCTGGCAAAGGTATTTGATTATTGCTCAGTTTTATCTAGAAGCTGATCAACGATCAGGTGAAACAATTCACATCAGACCCGCGGATCATTCTCTTTACAGACTAGACAAGCAGTCAGCCTGCTTCTCCCGTGAAACATTCACACATCCCATCATCTGCCGCACAGCCAATGTGGAAGTGTTTTCTGTAACATTGGTTCAGAACAAACTCTGGGCTGGTTTTGAGAGATTTAGGCCGACTAAGAAATGCATCTGGCTTTTTCTGCAAGATTGCGATATGATCTCAACGACTCCGGTTCAATTCCTCCTCACGGTCGACACAAGTAACGATTCTCTAAACTTGTTCTGGCCCTTCCCGCGTTACAGTGTTTACAACTGGTGCATTGTGTAAATATTGTCACTGAGGAGTTAAAGGCACCCGGGTGTGGTTTTGGCCATGCACCCCCTCGTGTGCCTTGCTGGCCTTTATAGGTTCGAATAGTTGCGGTTGTATCGCAGGCATCTCGCATTCAGAAATCGCAAGCTGACTGTGTTTTTTTATATATCAAAACATCTGCATGAAACATCTGTCAAGACATGTTAAGGCGAAAAGCAACTGCGGATCATCTGTGTGTGAGGAGCCGTTACATTTTGCCGGCAGAGGTGAAGGTAATTGATAGGTCGTGACGGAGATGACGGTTATTTTATTACCAGTATTTTATTGCAAAAAAAAACCACTGGAAAGTCAGAGCTTCCGGATTCGACGGGGTTGTATGGGGGAATGCAAGAGTTCACTGCCTGCTCACGACCAATGACAATTTTCTGAACCGGTCCTGGACCTCCCTTAGACTTACTGAGGTGCGTAAACATCACTACTCGGCAACGGCAGATGGACGTGATGCTGTCCACCCAGACCCTCGTCTGTTGTGCTGACCGTATTACAGTGATGAGAAAACGTTTGTGAACTCTTGTAATTTTGATGATTGCTGCGAAAAGCTGCTCTCTCGGGACAGCCGCGTCGATGGCTCTCTCATCCTCAGGCGCAGTGAGGATGCCTCTAACGTGAGGCGAAACGTCGCGAGGAGAGAGAGCCATCGACGCGGCTGTCCCGAGAGCAGCTTTTCGAAGCAATCATCATGCATCGAGCCGTGAAAACCTACATCATTATGTTGTAATTTTCTTCATGCACAAGTTTGACCTACAATTTGAGCAGCTCTTCATTTAAGTCTTCATAATAAATTAATAGAACCTGATTAAACAAATAACACACGAAGGACATGTTCCTTTTCATTTATTTATTGACGAAAATGATCCAACATTCAATTTCCTTGTCAGGATAATGCAAGTGAACCTTTAGAGTCAGTGAACAGTGGCACGTACGTGAGCGCCAATAATAACTTCAAACTTTCCTGTCGTTGTTGCTCAGTGCCACACATCGGCTTGGAGCATTTCTTGTCCATTACTCTTTACAGAACTTTTAACTCCCGATATTTCAGGGCTTTCTTACATTAACTGCTTGCTTCAGCTTCTGCCACAACATTTTAATCGTGTTGAGGTCTGTACTTTGACTTTGCTATTCTTAAACTTGAAATCTCTTCTCCTTCAACCATTCTGTTGCATATTTACTTGCGTGTTTAGGATCGTTGTCTTGATGAATGGCCCACTTTCTGTTAAGCCACAGCTCACGGACAGATGACCTGATATTCTCATGTAGAATTTTACTGCTACAATCCAGAATGTATGGTTTTGTCAATGAAGGCAAGCTGTCTGGGTCCCAAGGCAGCAAAGCAACCCCAAGCTATGATCCTCCCACCACCATGCTTCACAGTTGGGATCAGGTTCTGGTTTTGGAATGCAATGCTTGATTTTCGCAAAACATAACACTCCTCATTTAAACCGAAACGTTTCACTTTCGGCTCATCTGCGCACAGAACATTCTTACACTCGACACTCGCCTTCTGAATTATCCATGTGGTATTTGACAAAGTTGAGATGGGTGGCAGCGTTCTCTTGGGGACGAGTGGTTTCCTCCTTGCTAGTCCAGCAAAGCGATTTCCTGATGGTGGACTCATGAACACTGGCATTAGGCCAATGCAAGAGACCTGCAGTTACTTAGACATTACCCTGCGGTTCTTTGTGACCTGAATTATTGTACTCCTTGTTCTTGGAGTGATTTTTGGAATACCGATCCTGGGAAGAGTAACATTGGTGTTGAATTTTCTCCATTTGTACATTAACTTCTTGACAAAGTATTGGTGGAGACCAACATCTTCAGAAATAGTTTTGTAACCCACTCCAGACCGACAAGCATCGACAAATATTCTTGTCAAGTACTCAGAAATCTCTGCTTATCGGGACATGACACACTTCCACACACCTGTGTGGTGAAGGCCAGACACTCATGGTGTTGACAAAAGTTTCTCTCATATAGGGCAGGGCTCCAAACTTTTATTCACACACAACGCCTGAGGATGCCTCTTTACGTAAGGCGGAACGTCGCGATCAAGGGAGAGGGAGCGATCGACGCGGCTGTCCTGAGAGCAGCTTTTCGAAGCAATCATGCACCAAGCCGTGAAAACCTACATCATTACTTCTTAATAATCCTAATGATTCAAACATCTGACTTAATTACCCCCTTAATGGAGCTGATTAGCCCAGAGGTTCGCATACTTATTTTGACAAATATGCTGAATGTTGGATTATTTTGCAAAAAAAAAGAAAAAATGGGGGTTGTATACTATTTGTTAAATCTGTTTCTCACATGATCACATTTTGGGTAAATTTATGCAGAAATACAGACAATTCTAAAAAGCTCCCGAACCCTTTTATCATGACTGGGTGTTTGCTTACAGCAGATGACCCTAGAGTCTCATCTCATCTCATTATCTGAAACCGCTTAATCCTATATAGGGTCACGGTGAGCCGGAGCCTATCCCGGAAACACAGGGCGTAAGGCAGGAATAC